>JAULBU010011367.1:0-45611 GCA_032358235.1 Odonthalia washingtoniensis
TAAGAAATGAGGCTTCTGTAAGGATTGCTTACAGAACCGAAAGATATAAAATTCTAATTACAAGTAATCAAGTCAGCACGCGCTCCCAGTGGTGTAGTGGTTAAAGATCCCTCTCTTGGTACGTCGAGACGCGAGTTCGATTCTTGTTGGTGACGCTGACGGAACTTGGGCGGGAATAGTCCCCCGATGTGGGGGCTTTTCTTGCCCAGCGTGGAAATACTGTAAGCAGCCACTGTAAAGCAAAAACAAAAAACTAAATTATTATTTCCCCACTGCTCTATGTTGACGACACAGAATTTGCTGATTTTAACAAAGATGTAACGGCATCCGTTCTGGTTCGTAAATATTGAACGGTTCTTGGAGGCGATAATGCAGATATTGGACCTATCTTGAAATAGGCTGAAGTTCCCAAGCATCTCACACATGGACGTGTGGTTCAAAAGTTACCTATAACCCCAGACATGTCTTTGCTTTCTGGTATGTCACGGCAGTATGACACTATGACAGGGAAGAAATTCCATTTCATGTTGTTGTTTTTACATTCTGTAAAATATTCAATGTAATTCTCAATTATCGGCGCAAGAACCGTTGTCATTGTGTCATGCAACGAAACAATTTTATCATCTCGACCCCGCACTAACGAGGTCAGTGGGACGTGATATTTAATCGAAATAATTTCATCACTGTCTGTGTCACTATTGCCGCAGTAGTTCTCTAGGGCTTTCTCTGACTTTGATCCTTGTAAGCAAACAGGAAGGAAGCCAACTAAATTATAGCCATGGTCTATCATAAAACCTCTTAATTGTACAGACATAATCAAAAATGTGACATGTACGGGATAACCAACCACGGATTGCGACTTCAAAGTTGTTTCTGTTTTATCAGTATATATATGTAACATTCCAAAGATGGACTTCGGCGACTTGTCTCTACTTTGATTGCACTCAATTGAATACTTGTCATTTGTCATTACATGGTTTCTTATGGACATGTAAAACTGTGCAAATAATTCGGAGTGCAAAGGATGTGAGATATAATCACGGTTAACGTCGTTGAATCAACGTCAAATTTCACATCTGTGGCACTAGCAACATCAATTTGTGTACGTCTCGCATCAATGACGTCTTTTTGTATAGTAAATCTTTTCTATTGTCGTCTGACGGAGTGTTGTGAGAACCAACATTTTTTAAAAATGTTGAATGTTACCTCTTCTGTGACTTCATTTCTTTCTCCGCTTAGTCTCTTTTCCCTACTCTAACTTCGAACCTTTGTTCTCACTTCCTCAGATTACATGCCTTCCCTGTTCTGCTCTCAACCTGTCAATTACCCACTTTTTCGTTTGTGAGATGTTTTCTCACCCTTTGTCACAAACGGTCACGACCTACCGTACTTGCCTTAGTCACGTTATTGAATTACCGTGTTTTCTCCTCGCAGTTTGTTCCTTTTCTTTCTAAATGTCTACGGGGTACCTACACTTGTGATCTTGTGATATAAGTCCTTCCTTTTCCCACTTACCTAACTTTTATGGGTAAGTTGCGGTAATTTCTTGGGAGCTTGAAGTGGCACAATTTGTGCCTCTATCACTGCCTGATCCTGGATTCTCGATTGGGAAGTCAGTCGCTGCGATGTTTTTAGCTTACTGAGCTTGTTTCGGGACAAGATTTCTCCTAACCTCGCACGAGGAGAGGCTGTTGTCAGGCCTGTCCTTCTCGCGATGGATCAGTATACTATGTAGATTACGACTTCGTTGATTATGCTTATGGTGATGTTTACCTTTATTTTTTGAGCGTCACTTGACTGATGTCGTCCAGCTTCTAACCCTTTATGCAATCGAGTCAGGAAAGTACTGTCTTCTTCACGGGTAAGATTATAATTCGTTGATTTATGGTCGATATTGCAAAACAATTGTGTTGTCTTGAGTTTTGAATCTTCGTCACGTGTAGTGATGTGTATGTACACGTAAGCTTTCAGTGGCCTAAATTGGTATGTTCGTTATTCGAACGTAGTATGAGTTATTACCATTCCATCCATGTACTTTTAATCCCTGTCACTAATTATGACTCACTTATTGATTTTTCTCCCTTCTTTCTCTATGTGATCGATATTCCAAATGATACCATCAATGGGCCAATTGACACTCCAACCTTTCCGATTTTGGAGTAGATGACGTTGCCCAGCCAAGAGCTTTGATGTTCAACTTGTTAGATTTCATCAATTCGTATGGGGGATTGTTATGTGTGAGTATCGGCTTAGTTAGTGCGTCTGAAGGATTTCCACATCCTGATATCCAATTTATCTTCGCCAGTTCTCCCCCATCATAACTATGCTGCAGCGATTGAATGTCTATTGAGAGTCATTTTCAGACGCCCGTCTATCTTTCATAAACACATCAAAGAGTGTCTTTGAATCAATAAATGCCTCAGTCTGTATTTGTACTACTAGAATTTCTCCTACTAGGTTACGCAGGATATAAGCATGATAGAATTCCGTCACTAGTGCATGTAGCTCAGCATCTAAGACATGTTTAGTGACTTTTTTACATCTGCTGCTTTAGTAGTGTATAATATCTGCATTACGATCCTCGTTTGTGAGAAGAATTGAAAATCCTTATTGACTCTTGAAGTATATAGCATTCCCAAAACGCCGCATATGGAATGACTACCATTTTCATTGAATTCGTGTCCAGCTCGGTTTAGTTGAGGCCTACTTTGCATGTACATTTCAGTCTGGTGACCGCTTACTTCATATCTTTCATTTATTGTTCGGTTGTTGAGTCCTTACCTGGGGTTATCAATTGGATAGCAGCGCATGTATCTGGTCTAAAACAAACGCCCACATATTGATCCAAAACTTTACAGCTTGTAAACTCATCTTGATTTTCAGGAATAATTAGTTTTTCAATCCTATCCTTCTGGTTGATTGAGACCACACCACGTTGGTAGCGTCATATAGTTAAGCCGTTGAACAAGATGGGCGTTCTGGATATTAGGACTCAGTTTTTGCTCTTACATTTTGGTGAGGAACGATCATCTACATCCATAACCCACATTGTACCAAACGCTATGGAGTCGTCTACTTGTAGTACAACCATTCCCTGAAATTTTTCTGCAACTCTCTTTACCAATACGCACGGATCAGTTCTTGCTCTGGTCATACCAAGTTCCTCGATGTGGTGGTGCAGGTATGTTAGGTACCAGTGCAGCACACTTTTGGAGATACCATGCAACGGTTTCTTGACTCGCAAAACCATGTCCGCACGTAAATTCAGCTCTAACAGTGCTTCAATGTTGTGCTCGACGTTGATTCTACTATGTACATAGGTCTTCGTCACATCTCGTGAGAATAGCGTTGTGTAATTGCTTTATACTGCCAATTCTAATAACAGTTGTTGTGAAAACCTCTCCAATGTCGGTACTTTTGTTGCAATTGACACGGAGCCGTCATCTATATAGTTTTGAGCCACTAAGCGGCTCTTTTTCGTCATTCCAAAGTCAGCATGCTTGAACTCATCAACGAAACGCGATCCAAAGGTTCTCATATTTTCCCGGACCTGGTTTCTGTCAGCGATGTCAAACGTACCGTTTTTGATAAGCCCTGTGAGTTCTGCTTTTATTGATTCCGTAAAATCATCATTTTTGTCTGCTTTATTGATATTCGGTACAGGTTTTATTGGATGAATAGTGTCGCTCGCTTCAGTAGTAGTAAATGAGCGGGAGGTTTCGGTTAGAATAGATTTTGTGCAGGGTTTCACGCACGTTGATCTAAACATTTGTCTGTATCTGGGTGTTTGAACTATAGCAGTTTATCATTTAATGGAAATATATCTGTATGACCCATTCCATTGTTTGATTCCAGTTCTATAAACCCATACATTTGATCCAGCTGGTAGCTTCCGCAGTTCTGATGACTTTTCCACTGCTAGAGGTCCTTTATTATGCGCTATTCCGAATGCAATTCTCCTACTGGATCGCTCTTTTTCCACCTCTCGCATTGCGTCTTCTATTGCATGAACTCATTTCTTCTGCGTCTCAGCTGGTTTAATACGTGCGGGTAGGAGAAGGGCGCCATAAACCAATAGCATTGGAAAAAGGCCTTTAGGGACGATTACGCTATTCAAGAAAAACTGGTCATTTTTAGGCATTCTTGGTTGGATGTTGACTCGTGAAGTGTTTCTAGAATTCTACTGTAGCCCTTTCGAAGGGGTGCATGGTACCTCTCCACTGTACCAATCGATCCTGGTGTTTCGATTGACGCCTCTCTGATTCTCACTCCATCCTGTCATGCGGATTCTTTGAACTCATCAGACGTATATTTTGACCCTTGGTCGACATGTGGAAAGTCTGTTGGTCCACAATATCTCAATGACCACATTCTTTTGAAACTGCGCTACACTTCCATCGATGTCTGACTTCCAACGGATTCGTCTGCTGTTTATTGGGTTTCTTTGTCAACCATGTGCGCAACCTATTTGCCATCAATCCACATTATATTTAACTGTACTTTATGATTAAATCGTAAATAATTAGTCCTAATGGTGATCTTGAATCGGCGTGGAACTGCTTCCCGTTTTCCACATGTGTTACGGTCATCAGCTATCTGTTGTATTGATGCTTTTGTAGTTTGGTCTGTCCTTCCTCCGTTTGCGTGGCGTAGTAAGTTTCGGGTTGCTTTCACGGATGGCCAATCCATGAAAGCAAACCGAAACTTACGACACCCGTGGTGTCCGAATGTCGTATGGATCAGCCTGAATTCCGAGAAAGTGTAGAAGGAATACGGTTCATCATTTTTGTCCCACTTTTGTATCAAGAAGTGGTTAACTAAATGCACGTTTTGGATTAGACCGTTGTGCTTGCGTGTCTTTTCCCTGATGTTGAGGTTAAGGTCATTGTCGAGCATGTCCTTGAGGCTGAGGAGGGAGGGTAAATTTTCTCATATGACCAAGTAGTTGACGTTGGTAATAATACCCAAACCATGCAGCCGGATCTGGATTCGGATTTCGCCTATTACCTTTTGAATCCCCCCAACGCCTCGAAGTTGTTTGTCCGATACCGGTTTCAGCTTAAAAAGCAGATTGAAAGTTGCACAATAGGATCTGTATTGATTGATGTTCATGATAGATCGGCGGTTTGTGCCTGTGTCAATTTTGACACCTAATAATACATCTTCGCTGTACTTTCCGATGTAATACACTGCAAATTTCTGTGCATAGATAGCTTTTTCTATAGATGGCGGTTCTTCATTTCGATTAAGTTTTATCGGGTTCATATTTGGATTCTCGTCCTTACTTGCAGTACCATTTCACTCTTATGAATTGAGGTGAGTTGTCCAATTGGACTGGAATCCGTGGATAAATGCAGCAGCCGATAATTTCTTCTCTACATCCTTTTCTTGCGTCTCCGAAAACTTTACAAATTCTTCATCGTCGTCTTCACCATCTGCTCATTGAACTCTATCCTCTTCCTCAGTTGGCGAGCCGTCATCTCTGTCGTTCACATGAAAAATGTGGTCTAAATCTTCTATTGTCAAGAGCGCTTTTGGATGATTCTCCTTGAGGTTTATTATTGCTCCTGAAACTTCTTCTCTACTGTTTCTTTCCCGCGCAATATGGGATTCTTTACGGCAGACGAAACAACCACAAACCCCTTGTAACCATGGCGATTTAAATCGGTATGGTTTTTGATACTTACTATTATTATTATTCTGATATCTGCCGCTCCATCTCCGTTGTAGACGGCGGAACGGTTTGATTTTTCTTCTTGCTCCTCCGCCAACCGTCTTCCCAATTGAATGTTTCACTTCTTCATCTTCTAACAATTCGTTGTCCTCCGTTATCATTCCTGAAATCATCGATCCCGCCGTTTTGTTTCTGTCACTCAGCCTGTTGGCGGTCCTATATATCGCTTGTTGCACCTTATGAGGCATACGGACTTTTTATAGATGATTTCATCTCACGTATGTCGACCGTGGTAAGTAGTTCGTCAATCTAGTAGCTTGTCCTGCGGTGTTTCTTGTCCAACTGCTTCTGGAGGGTAATTAATCTGGCTACGAATGTACGAAATACATTGGGATCAGAACTGTCGGGATTTCTCTTCATCTATTCTGAAATCTTTAACGTCTGCCATTCTGTCAATACTCTTGATCGTTTTTCCGCACTGTGGTACCATTTTCTCAACCGTTCTAAGGCATCCTCAAATGACTCGCATTCTTCCTGATATTCATGGAAAAAGTCCAGTGCGTCCCCTTTTAACATTTTGGGGATTGCTTGAAGCTTATCTTCATCATCTACTTGACACATTTTGGTTAACGTTCGGAACCTCCTTAAAGATCGTTCTTAGTCTTCTTCATATGATCAACCGTACTTTTCCTCTTTGTCAAATGCCTTGACAAGCCAATTTAGTCCAAGTGTATTGTTATTTTAATCCAGACCTTCCTCTTTTGATGATTTTCTATGGAATCATGTTTTTATTTCCTGCTGAGAATGATGGTTCTTCTCCTCTTTCATCTCATCGTGTCCGCTTCTATTCTAATTGTCTTCATCGTCAGATGACGATTCATCATCATCATCATCATCAGGAATCCCGGAGGTTGTGACGTTGTTCTTCTTTCTTGGTCCTTGCTTGTAGTGTCTATTTTCATACTTGTAAGGTTGTTCGTCTTTATCTGATTCCGCTCTAAGTTCCTCCCTGTAGTTTCCGTCCAGGCTGTATTGTCTCACTTTCTACGTTCCTTCTTTATTCCTTTCTACGATCGTATATCTTGTAGGAATTAGTTTATGCAGTGATCACGAATAATGTTATTCTGGTCTACTTACTCTTTCTTTTGTGTTCTGTTCCCGTCAGCCTATGTGGCGCACGGTTGGTTGTCGATTTCTGACACACTAAAACTGGTTTATCGTTACAGACCGATACGGCCCGTCTCGGTCTGAAACTACATCCAGAACCGATTCTACCCTACTGCGAGTGCTATCCCCAGCCCTTTTCGTGGCCGGCTGCTAGGAGTAATCCTAACACCCGACATACGCCTCACGTTTTAGCGCGTCCACGTGCTCGAGTGACATGACAGTCAAGTTGCCTGATTGGTCTTTCTAGATTGATCTCTATGTTGAGTTGTCGGGTTTTTTTTGGTATTGTGTATCTTTTATTATTTCATCCCCGTCTTAAGCAGCGCATCATTTTATAAGACATACGTCGGTTCCGTCCGCCGTCGAAAATAATTCACACTTGGACGTTTACAGCGAGCCCTGGAACATCATACAGTAATTGTGCACTAGTTCCACGATTCGCTACTCGATTTCGGTCATACATTGTCATTCCTCAAAATGGCCGAATAATGTAAGTACTCCCACACACACGCGTGTGTCGCACATTTTGACTGACCGTGCCTCACACGTGTTGAACCTGAAAGCCTGTCTCACGAGTTAATTTTTACTGTACGGCACATTGTTACCGCCTGCACGCAGCGCCTTGTTGCCTTGTGTATGCCCCGTGCAACCCATCCCAAAGCCAATCAATTACTGGCTAATCTTTTCCCGCCCATCAATCTTCCTTCTTTTAACCAACGTGTCGATCGAACCGCTTTAGTCTATTTTCGATACTCTCTTGCTTCTGTCATCTACCTATCTTCTTTTCTAGGAGGTATGTGATCTGTCTTGTATAATAGATGTATAATAGCACTGGTTCTTGTCTTCTTTCCTGTCATAGCTATGTACACATCTCGCATGGTTAGAAAATGTGCCCATAGAGTCATTCCCGGACGTGCCACCATTCGTATTGACTTTGGTCTAAAGTCGGTCGTAAATTACAACCATACCATTTTTCCTCTCATGGATGTTTGCTTGTACAATTTCAGCATATCTTTCGAATAAGTCAACACTGCCATAGAGTATGCCTCCTTTTGAAATTGTAATTCTTCTTCTGGTGACGGGTCTGGCTCATCAGTAATCTGGAGGTATATCTCCAGTTCCTGCTCAGTACTCTTTTTAATCCGTTCGCGGTCCATGTCTCTTCTTGGTGAAAGAATGAGAATTTCTGGTAATCCGTGGCTACCTTGACATGTCATTGTTATTACTGTTTCCGTAGAAGTTGATGCTCCTGGCATTTTCTGTGCACTAGGTATCAATCTGGGTTGAGGGTTAGTTAGAGCCGGGGCTGGAGCAATATGTATTCTTGCATATTGAAGTTTAGTTGGGTCTTGATTCCTACCTTTTAGGTCCTTGATTTGTAACGTTATATTTTTCGACAGTGACAGATAAAACTGTTGAATTTGACCTCTTCTGTGTCTTCATTTCTTTCTCCGCTTAGTCTCTTTTCCCTTCTATATCTTCGAACCTTTGTTTCCACTTCCTCAAATTACATACCTTCCCTTTTCTGCTCTCTACCTGTCAATTTCCCCCTTTTTCTTCGGTTAGATGTGTTCTCACGCTTTGTCACAAACGGTCACGGCCTACCGTACTTTCCTTGGTCAAGTTCTTCAAATTATGGTGTGTTCTCCTCGTAGTTTGTTCCTTTTCTTTCTAAATGTCTACGGGATATATACACTTGTGATCTTGTGATATAAGTCCTTCATTTTCCCTCTCACGTAACTTTTGTTGGTAAGTTGCGGTAATTTCTTGGGAGCTTGAAGTGGCACGATGTGTGCCTTTTTCACTGACCGATCTTGGATACGCGATCGGAAAGTCAGTCGCTATGATGTTTCTAGCTTACTGAGCTTGTTTCGGGACAAGATTCCTCCTAACCTCGTACGAGGTGACGCTGTTGTCAGGCCTGTCCTTCTCGCGATGGATCAGTATACTATGTAGATTATGACTTCGTTGATTATGCTTATGGTGATGTTTGATTTTATTGTTTGAGCGTCACTGACCGATGTCGTCCAGCTTCTAACCCTTTCTGCAATCGCGTCAGGGACGTATTGTCTTCTTCACGGGTAAGATTATAGTTTGTTGATTTATGGTCGATATAGCAAGACAATTGTGTTGTCTTGAGTTTTCAATCTCCGCCACGTGTAGTGATGTGTATGTACACGTAAGATTTCAGTGGCCTAAATAGGGTATGTTTCTTATGCCAAATTAGTATGAGTTATTACCATTACAGCCATGTACTTCTAATCTCTGTCACTAATTGTGACTCACTTATTGATTGTTTGCCCCACTTCTCCAATTTCATCGACATTCCAAATGTTACCATTAATTGGCCGATTGGCAAAATCCGTCATCGATTGAAATACGATCTACTATTATTTCCACATATGACTTGGATTTATTCCAATCAGTTATGTGGTTACGAACAACACCTCCACTGAAAGTATCTGATCGAAGAATCCGGATTACGTTACCTACAACTTCAATTCCAATTGCTTCTGATAAGATTAGAAAATGATTCCCTCCAAATTCTACATCAGTGACCTGTTCTGAAGATCAGAAGAGATGTTGATCATCAGGAAGCGCACAGTGGGGCTCATCGATATAGACTCTTTTCACGTCAGGTTCTTCGTAATGGGCATCGGATCTCTCCGTGTGCTGCTGATAACGGTTTTCATTTGTTGAATATCGCATGGTGTGCGATCTCATCTTCTTATTGTATTTGCACGATGTGGCATGTCGTTTTTAATCAGTCCAAACGTATCTCGAGGACGTGAAATACGTTGTATGACATACGAATGTTTTCGTTACCATTATTTTGAAATGTCCGATTCAGAGCGATAATTAAAATATTGGAAGTATAATTTGTGAATAAGGACCAACATATTCACGTATATTTCTTACTTTTTACTGCCAGTACCAGTAGTCGATGCTGCCACTGTAGGTAGCGAAAAGAAATAAAATCATATTTTAATTTAAAACATGTAAAAATTTTTCTCCATATGGAAGGCGGAAAAGTGCAGAAAATTAAATAATCGATTTTTTGTTGAAAGAAATCAATTATTTAATTTGGAGGCTGAAAATTTGCAGAAAGTTAAATAATTGATTTTTTGTTGAAAAAATCAATTATTTAATTTTCTGCAAAATGCTGGCCTCCATATGGAGGAAACGTTTTTACAAATTTTCTGTTGTCGGCAATGTGTAAGTAAAATGACAGCCTGTATTAAGTAAATACATGACATTGCAAAAAAATGACAGGAACATATACACATTGAACTAGAACCGTTTCTGAGAACAAACGTACAATGTACTTTAGCACATATGTAAAAATAAACTTAGACATTCAAGGTAAACAAAGATAAATTCAATCAAAGAGCAATTGTCTACCTAAAAGTGGCTCTTCAACATCTCACATTCCCCAATCATCCATATTTTGTGGTTCAGCGTCACCGCCATCATTACTTTCATCGGGTCCTACGTCCCTATGACCACGACTCGGAGGACTGCTTGAATTTTGTTATGTGTGAACAGATAGCCGCTGACTATTCCTGGAAAAACTGCGTCCAGATGCGTATAAAATAGCATCTCTAAAATTTCTACCGTCCAGGATGATATACATATGATACCTCAGTGCACCTTTCCCGTTCCATCCTGTACCTACATGCTGAACGTAAACATCACCAATTGAAATAGACTGTAGAAGATTTGCATTTCATACATTTCCAAACAACTTGCAATTCTGTCCTTTTTGTCCTGATTTAAATGGACAAAACGATGGGACCCAGGAGCTATCCATAAAGACACACCTTCATTAGCAGTTTTAATTGTGAAGTAACCAGAGGAACCACCTTTCCTGACGACGACGTCATTGTGACCATGTTGTGGTGGACAATCCTTACCAGTGGTCAGAAAGCGGTACCCAGTGTTTGGGATTTTTGTCTGACATCAACAATTTATATCTAAATTCAACAAGGCAAACAACAATCCAATCCATAATTCCGGTGCATCACGGCGTTTAGCTATCGGTACATAATTACGATGACTTTCCCTTTATGTTTCAAGTAGACTTCTTGTACTAGAGTAACGTCCAATGCCATTGTTTCTGTCATTTTCGTCATTTTCAGATATACCAGTTTTGATAATTAGACTCCAATGATCTCCATTGCTTCCATCTTTCAGAGCCTCTTCGCCCAGAAACCATATTTGAATTTCGGCAAAAATTTAACTAATTGTATATGAATGAAATTCATTCTTTTCCTCAAACGCTTCTATATACTACTCGCTCATAGCGTCATCGATTTCGAAAGGATCAGACATAATCTGCTGAAGGCAGTACTCATGACTATCCAGGTGCTGTTTCTTCCTTCAGAAGTAAGCAAGTCCACAGCTTCCTTCAACATTCCTTGTTGCATGTAACCATGTTTCCAAATCTGTGTGATCTCTCTGACGTCCCATATGTTGTGCTTTCATGTAAGCAGAACACGTCCAAGCGATATCTCTCAATGCTAGTAATTGATCATACATGAAAAAACGTGCGGATGATGAGAATCTGGGATTAGTGCCGACCTCAGCACATTCTTCGTATTACATAAAATTTCTACATCCACTACTCTATTGCCGTTTACGTCCATCCTGTTAATCTTGTTTTTCCTCTCCCGTGTTTCTTCACCTTTATGCTCCCCCGTAACTCCATTGATGGTATCCTCTGTTACATTCTGTCTTCAGTATTTCAGCATTTCTTCAATTTTCACTATATCTGTACACATCTTGTTAATTATATTCCACATAGCACTACATCCAGGTGGAATAACATTTCAAGGCGGTCTGTTATCGTCAGGTCCAATTTCATTTGCCATGGTAGACCATGAAAAGGGTCTCTACATTATATTTATTCGTTTTATTGATATGGACTTAGAAGGTAAAAGGTTTCGTTTTGTTGATGTTGACCTTCCACCACTTGTCGATGCCTCAATCTCTAGCATGTGTCCTTCCATGTCATACAACATGGAATTTTTCGCTTTTTCCTTCAGTTTTTTGCTCGAGGTTCCTCCTCATCACTACTCCGTCGGTCAATAATTTCACGTTGCTGCCTTCTGCTGCTTCTCGTATATGCTGGAATGATTCCATGAACTCCATGAACACCCATTTATCTTGTTTTTTTCCTCTATTCCCACCTTCATTACTCTTTTTGAAAATTTACTTCCTTACTTTCTTGACAAGTCTGTCATGGCGAGCACTTGTATGGGTAACGAGTTTTCTAGACCTATTTCCAACACCATACTCGAAAAGTTGCATGTGATTGCGAAAGGTTGAATGAATATATTGCTCCCTTGTTCGTGTCTCTGGGATGACAACGTCCATTATTTCCTCCATATCTTCGGAACTTCTTCTTCTGGTAAATCACAGTCACCGTCCGCAATTTCTTCCAAAAATGTCTGCATAGACTTTAAGAAATTATTGCCAAGCTGATAGAAGACACAGTTGCATCAAATGTTCCATTCGTTCGGCTTCCAAAATAAGCTTCAGCTGCATCCAGTAGATACATTATAATATACTGCGTACAATTGATGAGAATTACACTGTCCAAGTACGTCACCTCTCTTTTACCCGAATTTTTCCCAGTTCCAAACTGCGGTATGGTCTTCATCTTTTCCATGACTGATTTGAATTTGACAAGCATCTTTCTGAAACGAGCGTACCGTTTGTATGTTGAGGTAATTTTTTTATCAAGAACATTTGTTCTTTCCATGTCTCTCGCAATATCCACTGTCCTCTCTCCTTCAAACGGCATCTTATATTGTTCAGTAATGGTCTCAGCATATCGTATGACACTGCTCATGAGGTCAATGAACGAAATGTCCCTTTTTGTCTTCAACAATGATATGTTTAGAGACCTGTTGGGATTTATAACTTCCCACAGTGTTATGGTTGCCTTTTCATTACGTACGAGAAGAGCGACACGATTTTGATCCCTTGCCCAATTTGTTTCGGAACTTTCCATTCCACCAAGAATTTTGAATGCGGACAGGCGATGTCTACAGTCCACAATAACTAATGACTTGTCGTAATTTAGTACAAGTCTATGTATTTCCTGGCTTCATAATTTCGAGATACCACTATACTTCCCGTCAAAATCTTCACATTCGAAAGTCACAGAGATTATTCCGAAACCAAGTTGATACTTCTCTTGTTGAAAAGATGTGACGAATGCATCACCATGCTTGGTACTGACATCCCCTAGAGGGTTCTTGTCGTTTCTGACTTGACTGCTTCGAAGCCATAATTCTATATTCAGATAATAGCTAATTCTAAAGTCTGAAAGCGTAACAGACCTCCAGCTATCGGTCTCCTCATTACTATCCCTTTTCACGCCTTGAATTTGGACAGCCTTCATCGGTTGAGAATCCCAGCAATGAACACCATATTCTCATTCCAAAGAAGGAAGGATTGCTGGGTTGGTACCACTTTCATTGTTTTCACAATATGGCTATATCCGTTCATTATACATCCCCTTGATTTGGACATAGATTGTTATCACTTTGTTCAATGTATCATCCGGTGCTGCCGTTGCCCATTTCGCTACACTCCCTGAGTTAGTTCCAATTCCATCCCTCACTTTCGCTGTACCAACAAGGACTGCACTCATATCCGAACAATCAATTCCACGGCACCGGGATGAATTCACCACTTCAACGGGATCATCATCTAGACAGTACAGTTCAACAGAAAAATCTGGAACTATCCCCGTTGCCGCTGTATCGGTACTGCTTTCCTCTCCAAGAACCAACTTGTGGAATATTTTCCACCTGCTTCCAGGAGTTAGCGGCGCATAAGACACTTTCCCCGTGCAGATGCTGAAGATGACGACATAGTTGATTATAAACGTATTGTGTTGTAGTTGAGGAATATTGAAGTTACTTGAAGACGTCTGGTTGTAAAGAAGGATATCGTAATGTTCAGAAATATATAAATTCAGTTGATGACATCTGGTTGTGAAGAAGGATATCGTAATGATGTGCGCAATATATAGAACAGATTATATTGCGATTTGACAATGACTTCGTTTCAGTTGACTGAATTTGATGATCGGTTCGTTCTCTTTGTTATCATAAACGGAACTATTGAATGAATTTCTTAACCGGTGGTGCTTCTGTAATGAAACAATGACAGTACAGTGTACGGGTGTGGTGAACACATTTCTCGTATATTGCAACATAAGTTTTTGGCGCAAAAATGTCACTCGGAAATAGTTTCTAATACTTTTTCTCCATATGGAGGAGAACTTTAACATTTTTTCTTTATCTGTTCCAGTAGTACAAACAGCCCCAACCCGACGCCATGCGAAAAATTAAATATTTAATTTTCTACAATACATACCAGATCACAACATTATATAACTTTCCTAGGCATAACATCGCGGTACTACTACCGTTACGTTACCTTCTTCATGTTCGTCCCTATTCTTCCACCATCAACATCGACTAATGCGACTCTACTCGAATAATACGACCTCCTACAAGCTTCATCATATCGTTACAGCAACACTTTCATCAAAATCATCACACCACAATAAATATCTACACATATCAAGTCAAATTAAAAGCAACGACATACAATTAGATAATTTTAACAGCAACTTCACACTCCATATATTCTTCTCCACCAACATCAGTCACACAGATTTTACAATCCATTTCAACATTCTTCATCTCATTCCACTACAGTTTGAAATATATCTTTCAACCCGGGACTGAGCAACACTACAAAATGTCATCTTCAACCTCTACTATAAAATTCTCTACCGGTAAAAACTAAGCCAATGATTCTGAATTCACTCGATTCCTGCTGTTTTCCTCTATTGGCAGTTTCTATGGATCATCTTTCAAAGAAAACTCCAACTACAGGAATTTCAACTTCAAGAATTATCTGTAATCGTTGAGGTCCCATGACGACCCAATTTCCAAGCGCATATCAGCACGTTTCGAAATCAAGGAGAATTACAGAAAAAGGCTTTGAAACAATCGGTATTCGAGTCTATAGGAGCTAATGGTGACAAGGTCCTAGCAGAAATGGCTTCTCATCAAGTGCGTCAGATATCCCATGGGTCACTCGCCATATACACATATGGTTGTAGAGATGAAAGCACACTGCAAATGTTCACTGACTTTCTCACTGACAATTTCACTTCAACTAGATTCTTAGTTGGTCCGACATTCATTAACATTACCATCCAGTAAACTGGGAAAACCTTGACGGAACCCATTCAACATGTCTATCCCAACAACTTTCTAATGTCTCCCATCTTACCACAGCATTTCGTTTGTCTCGGAGACAATTTCAAAGAAAAATCCTAAGACGCGTAATAGAAATATACTCAGCATCAAACATTTCACTGGTACTAGAATAGAGTTCGTTTGTCAAACAATTTTCAATGTGTGGGCAAGACCGGCAAAATCAATAGATATTCCTCTATTGAGTACAATTATGTCACCATACATCTCTTACAACTCAACAACATCAAGATTAGAAGTTCTTTCTACAAGGAAAGATATTCATCATCTGCCGTAAATGTTGTTTATTGAGTAACTTTTTACTCCACTTACACAAGAAACAACATTTACGGCAGATGATGAACCAGTCACTATCTAAGAATTGGTGTCCAAACAAGCTTGGAAAACAACAAACAGGGTGGACACAGCATTTAGTTAGATTGCATCTTCATTTTTTACCAACCTGCAAAAAATATTGTGCAACATCTCGTTGTACGACCCCCATTCTAACTTTGAATAAACTCCGATGCTGAAATATTCCTTTTGTGCTCCGCACAGTTTAGAATTTTCGCAATACTTTTCTGGTATACGTGGTCGTGTCTCCAAGCCTCTCAGCGTATCCGTCCTAGTTAGTAACACTATGGAAATTATCGAGGACGTTGATGAGAACATGTTTCCTTCAGAGGAAATGGAAATAAGTAAAGGTAAGCGTGGACATCGTCTTCCGAACAATTGCAAAGAAATAAGAAGAAATATAAGGTTGGTGGTAACCAAGAAATGGAAACATCCCAAAAAAATCCTCGAATATCCCGACAGAAGTTAAGGATGAATATGATGTAAAACGATCAGTTTCAGGTGAACTAACTAGAATGGGATTGAAATCGATGGAAGTGCTGAAAATAAGTATGCCGAATTACTGTTGCTGCCATGACTGCGATTTTCAGTCCCTCTCTGACACACCTGAAGATTCTATGGGTCAGAATCTACTAGATAGTGTTCATTCTAACAGACCCTCCATACAACATTAGATATATCGACGACTATCCAAAATCAGATCATAATCAGTTCTCTGTAGAAGACATGAAATAATTTGTAGATTTCTCAGAAAAGGTTTTGACACCGGGAAGTCTTGGGAATGTTTTGTTCAGCAATGCAATTTTCTTCCTGGATTCAACATATTAAGTCGAAGAAGGAATTAATTCCATTGGAAAAATCCGAAGATGATTAAATTGGAAAAGTATACAAGGCTTAGATAAGTTTTTTCAGTGTGGAGGAAGCTCCGCTCCATTAAACGAATACAAGAGGTTACTATGCATCAGATCCAAGAACACCTCGTCTCACGCATCTCTCCGTGGCTGAACATGCAGTACACTCCAGGAAGAATGGTATCGTATGGGATCATTATTTGAAAAGAATAAACTACAGTCGTTCTGGTTTCATTACGTCTGTTCATCCTGGAAAATGTAATGAAATGAACAACATCCCAAGGGTCCCTATTGACGGAAAGGAATTCTTTCCATTTTAGACGAAATCTTCCGGTCCAAGACCAATGCTCCGACCAGAGAAAAAGTCAAGACAGTGGATGATGGATATTATCCTCAAATTTACCCATCCTGCTGAGTTTGTTGTGGATCCATGCGCTGGTGCATCCTCTGTGGCAATGGTATGCTTCTTCCAAAACATAGGAAAGTTGTTGGTGGTGATATGGATTATAACTTATTGAAATGCTTCTGGACACAACTGGTCGAAGTTTTTTCTTGTCAGTTACTCAACGATGAATCCGACATAGAGGCCACGAAAGAAGCCCTACTTGAAACACAAGAATATTTGAGAGAGCTGGAACCCATTGCCGTGAAAAAAGAAGGGACTTATGGGATATTCCTCCTGGAATTTCCACAGTTAAGACATTCTCTAAGCACGTTTGTCACTTCATTTCACAAGCCATTGGGGGTGCATCTTTGTGTAACAACGGTGTTCCCATACCGTGATACAAGTAAAAAAATATCATGGAAGCGAGCCCTCCATGTAATACCTACAAATATGTTGCTTGCAATGGAAGCAGACACACTAGGTTTTTCCCTGAAGCCATCCACAATCAAACATGATGAAGCTGATCTGGTGTTTTTCGCAGAAAAGACAATTGATGAAGGTTCCTTCATTGTTCATTTCTATGGAACATTGGTTTATAGAAATATAGGGGGAAGTCAATCAATTACAAAATGATATGGCGAGGGTTTAATTTTGGTATATAAGGCGCAATTCCTGAAATACGGTGCCAATTGTCCATATAAATTCACGGCAAGTGATAGATAGAAAAAGAACGTATGGGTAGTCGCTTCCCTTTGGTGTAGTACAAGATACATTAATTATTTCCATTATCTCCCTGGAAATAAAGCTTCGGCTAACGACAGATTGAATAATCCAAGAACTGCAAATTGCGCTCTTGTGCAAAACAGAAAATTGAGAACTGATGCGGCTGAAACTTCTTACAAAAATTTGGAAATTCGTGCTTCATGTCTTTTTCCAATCGGCCAAGAACTTTTCATTTATTACAGTCCTGATCATGTTCATCGCGTTGAAGACGACTAGTTCTTTTATTTTCGTTTTTCCCTTCGATTTATGTTCAATTTGTCTCTTATTATGTACACTACATTAAACATTTATCACTATAACTACAGTGAATAAACAAATATAAACGAGTTCACTATATACTCTCAATGCCATGACATCCTGTCATGGTACAAGTAATAATGTTTACGTTATATTCTGAGGATATAACATATACTTTATCACTTGTCACAAGTCTCAGAATGTTGACCTGTCATGTTACGGTACGATGACAGGATTTCATTCTGAGAATATAACATTCCAATAGCCAGTTTGATCCATTAAAATGTGATCAAACAGACATTGCGATTTATACAACACAACATGAATAGTTCGTACAAAAAATGCTTGAACAAATTACCACACTCACCTACCCATACATGATGGTTCCTTACAATCATGTAGGGGTAGGTGGGGGTAATCAATGCGGAAAGGGATTCATTCGTAGTACATGTGCCTCCATTTTCAAGGTAAACTATATCGTAACGTAACCTATTTCCCACCCTTACACACTTGAAGTGCGCAAGGGTAGGAAATAGGTTACGTTTTCCGCATCCCCAAGTTGGAGATGAAAAAAACTAACAACTAATAACTAAATATAATAAGTCATTAAAATAATTCATTCTACTCAAATATAAAAAAGAAGATAACCATATCCAAGCCCTCGAGGGCCAGGAAGTCATGTTCTTCTTCCCAACCTCCACACGATCGCAAACGATTTTCTACCTTTCCACACTTGGGGAAAACAAAAACTAAAAAGTAAATATGAAAAGAAGGTAAGCTTTTACGATCTCGCGAGGACCAGGAAGTCATTTTACGCTTTCCAATCTCCACAACATTGAAAACAATTTCCTACCGTTCCAAATTTAGGGAAAGAAAAAGCTAACAACTAAACATTTAACAACTTATAACTAACAACGCAAACTATTTCTTACCTTTTTGCATTTTATGAGGACGGTAGTGACAAGAATTCTAAAAATTCTTGGCATGGAAGGAAAGGGGATACAAAATTTTTGGCAACTGATGCAAAGCTTCCCTTAAATAGACATTTTTTACAACCATTGTATTACGTTAAATATTATGGTTATGAAAACCCTTTCACCTCTTCAAATTATCGTAACGGTAATCTGAACAGGTGAAAGGGTTTTTATAAATTGCCCAACGACGTGTTCACATGTAGAAAACGTACTGTACATATCCAAGTTTTCAACACGTCATTGTCTATCTAAATTCATATCCTTATAAAATTTCTTCCACTTCTCATTGATTCCAATTGCCTAATGAGCATCATTGATTTGAACGTGTCCGTTAAATCTTGTAACGGACATGTTACATTTATATTCTCTCACATAAATGTTGAACATGTACCATACATATCCAAATTATCACCACGTCGGTGGTTACTTACATTCATGTCCTTATAAAACCACTTCCATTTCTTTTTGATTCCAATTGCCTAATGTGCATCATTTATGTCAACGTGTCCATTTCATCATGTAACGGACTCGATACATTTATAATCTCTCAGGTAAATGTGAACTTGTCTCTTTCAGCTCTTTAATGTAGGCAATAATAACAGACAGTAATTTCATTTCTGGTGGCTTTCCTTCATTCCTCTCTGATATTTTTATATTGGTGGTGGTCATACAAGCACTACTGTAATCACTGTCTTCAAAAAATTGGATTGAATAGTGATGACAGTAATGACCAAAATTGAGGCCCACATTATTTTTATGGTTAATTGTTGCAACTGCACGTAACTACAAAACACCGAACGCTCGACATTTATAAAATTACCAGTTTTTGACAATATGAATTCCCAGGGGCAAAAGCACAATGTTGGAATGTCCATTCTACGAATTGCCCATGACTGGCGTTCTTATCGATAAAATAAATGAATGGTTTCCTGGGATATCCGTAAACTTGCACTGATTGGAAGTAGGAATTCAGATCCGGGAACACAGACAGGGTACCACAGAATGTGATATATGCGGAGGTGGTCACAGACCCAAAGATGGGCACTCAAAATAAGAAATCTCTAACATCATTTTAAAAATACAAATGCAGCACAAATACACAGGTGACAATGACTGCAATACCGAAACACCAGATTTAGAAGCACGCAAGACAAACACCTATTTACAGGTCGAACATAAAATGTGATTAATGAATATACCGATGAATTAATGGCCCGGAAATATGTATCTATATTGAATAAAAATGACCTGGAAATTGCACAATGTATGTGTAATGACTGTTAGAAAATTGATAAATATGATACTATTTTGAAGAAACAGTTGAGAATGATTGTTTGCGACGAGAAGGAGATCACTTAAACAAGAAAGTGGGAAAATTAATCGTTGAAATTCCGTCTCCTATAACTGCAACCGAATAGAGGGGTCCTACACATGACAGTACACTTGGAGAGTCAGTTTAAGAATTGATGACGCTCTTTAGTGTCATTTAAGTCACTGGATGCGCGCCATTATACAGTATTCTAGAATGACTTTCTGCACATATGTACACGTATTGATATGCACTTAAGAGGAGATAACCAGTGCCTTAGGTTTGATATTACACGTTAATAGGTAGTTCATTTATTTAGTTCAAAAAGGTATACAGCCACGTTGGTGGAACCGAACGTATTATTTACACGTTACGGTAGCGATTCAAAATAGGAAGAACTGCACGTGTTGGAACCCGAGTTCGTACAGTGCATTTCATATGTACTTATACACCAAGGGCGGGACGATTAGGCTGGAGGAGAAATAAAAGTTACAAATAAAGGACAAATCAACAGCACGACGAGCAAGCATCAAACAGGAAATCTGTCAGTCATTACGTTATCCAGGTACAATAAGAAGAAGGGGCATCCAGTCACGACGCACGAAAGGCTGAGCTGAAATGTGGCTGTTGTAGCACGAGGAGTTCAATTGAGACCAACTCCCAACCGCGACACAAGGGTTAGAGTTAGCCACACTAATTAGTGTGAGAGTCGATAGACGGTGTTTGAAGGCGGAGAGGATACTCATCGTCAGCACACTTTAGCAACGCACAGATCTAGTATCTCCGTGAATTTCCGATAATAAAAGTGAGAAGAAGGATAAGGAGGAGTAATACAAAGAGGGATTAAATCGGTGTTTGGGAGGTGATCTGGAGCAGGACTCACGACAACCATGATTGACGCAAGTGATAACAAGATTTATTAATACGATTATAAAGGTGAAGACCAGGGCTATGAAAACAAGATGATGATGTACACGATCAGACAGATAATTACGACATTTACCCAGAATTGACCAAGATTGATTATATATTTGATAAAAACAAAAACATTGAAATTGGTGACTTTCTAATTATTGGTGAAGAGTTGGAAGTTTATAAATGTGAAATATGTAATGAAAAAGAAAATTCTAGGTCATTTGAAAATGATGAATTGGCAGATGATAATCTTGGCTATAATAAAATGGAAAATGGAGCTTATTGTGAAACTGATAACCAAGAAGATGATATTTATTACTCTCAAATTCACGACCATGGAGATAAGATAGAAAAGAAATACATGCCCACCATTACGAGGAGAAAATTATTCTAATTGGTGATGATCGACAATATACAGAAGATGACTATTGAGATGATGATAATCATGATCATAGAGACAATGGTGACTATGGAATTGATACTTACAAAATTTATGAAGGAAAATATAATTCTGATAATGATGATCATGAAATTGATAATAAATTTGAAATGGATGATGAACAATTCTAGGGGGATTAATATAAATTTTATGAAGATGAAATTGATGTCTGTGAAATTGATGATTCGGATGTCCATGATTCTGATTATGAAATTGATGAATAGTTTGGTAATGATGAACATGATAACTAGAATCAGGTAATTGATGATAATAAGATTAATGATGAGATTAAAAATGGTCTTAAAATGAATAACGAAAGCATTGAGGACTTACTTTTACAAACTTCTGGTGAAGAAAGTGATTACATCAATAGTAATGAAGTTTTGGAATCAATCTGTGTTAATAGGATGAGTTATATTTCCATTCTTTGCAGCAAAAGATACTGAAAGCCTTTTGACGTTAGTACACCATGTGAACATCCATTATTATTAAATACACAAATGGAGAAACATAATGAGGACTGGAATATATGTATGGATCTGATAAAAATGTCAAATGTTCCACTAATAAAAATTGGAGCAGACATTTGGTTGAACAACGGTGATGATAAGCATAAGAATGTTACTGAGGAGAAATATTTTGGTAATAGTGGACTGATACATTGTAGAATGAAACAATATGGACCCACTGTTTCTAATTGTGACTACTGGTATACCTTAAATCAAACATACCCTAAGTTAATTGATGTTAATATAACAATTATGGATATAAATGAAGAGAACACTAAGGACCACGACTAAGATGAAGAATTCCAAACGGAAATAAAACCACATGATTCCATTACTACCAATGAAAAATACAGAATTAATCGTATATCAAACCTGTTACACGTCTTAAATAATGTTGATAAAAAGGATGTGCAGTTGCGTACTGATAAGGAGGAAAGTTTCTTATTGGTAAAGAATTTATTGGAGACATAATTCATTAATAGAGACGATGGCGCACATATTACGGATGCCACTGAAGCCAGGATTGGTGTGAGCTACTGAAAGTTGGGACCACGGCCGTACTATCTCAATAATCACAAGGCCATGTCTACGTGAAGGAGAAAGACTAAACAAGTGCAAAGCACTTCTAAATCTGACACGTGCATTTTATTAACCTACCATCAACCGTACGAACAAACTAGACAGAACAGGTAGAGCACCCACCCGAGGTGACACTTATGGTCTAGGTGAGGAATACTGAAGAGATGAATGAAATAAGGGAGGAAGTAATTGAAGTAGGAAGCCAATCAAGTGCACGATCAGGGGCTGACTAAACATCATTTTGTCGATTATCTCAAGAAAGGCGGTGATAGGTTAAATAATAAGTGTCCTCTAATATCATGAAACTAACCCCACGATGATTCTACTTCCATCCCAACAAAAGCACCTATTGTTCAACGGTATTCCAAACTAGTCGCACTATCAATCGCGGCTTCTCTCCCAAACATGCACTCGTACACCAGGAACATCACCCAGTCATACATCCAGCGCCACATCGAATAAGAACGAGACGTCTATACATGCACTCCAAGATAATTTGGCTTTCCGTGAGGATACATACTAAATGTGGCTCTCTGAAATCCCTGACTTGGATCTACACTGGTACCTTACCTACCTCTCACACTACCTCGACAGTCTTCAAATATCTCTCACCAATTCATACCCATGCCTTCGGGAACGAGAACGGGAACGAGACAATAATGGTTGAAGATGATACAACAACAGCTGCGTACTGAAAGGAGAGGGATCGGACGAAACAAATCGACACGAAACATAACAGGGTCGTCAACAAAATTCACCCAAGATGAATTGCATTTTACTGTACACTGTAAACCGTATACGCGTTGACATCGTGCCTAGAAGGCGACCTAGTACAGCACTCAGACGCCCACAGTATACCTTCAACACTGTAATAGGTGACCGGAAATACAGTTGACACGTTATTCCATTATTTTACTACAACACACCTATTTCCTTTTACTACGACCAGATTGTGGAAACGTGTATCATTTACTATTAGATGCCTTCCCTAATTGCTAGAACGTTTCTATTAGCAATAGATATCTTAGTATACTCGTGTAATGAGAATTATTACCATTAGACGTGTATGGATCAGATCTGATCTCGAAAGACTCTGGTACCAGTATAAATTCAGGTTGACCCTGAGGATTCAGGATACTGTAATGAAATTCAGACATTGACGGACAACGGAGAAAACCCCAGCTTTTCCCAGCATTAGCTCTTCAAAAGCACGGTTCAGTAGGTAGGAATAGATCTAAACCACACCTGCTATCGAATCGATTAATCATTAATTGTGATAAACAAGGCAATCTATAAGGTAGAGATAATTGAATGCCATCGACAATAACCGAAGCCGATAAAGACACTACTTTACCTTCGAATTGATCCTCGCAAAGTTACTCAACTGTGACAGGAAATCAATTAAACTATACAGACCAAAGTTTTGGATGGAATAATAGACTTTTCTTTTCCTTGTTCTTATTTACTTTTTCTACTTTAAGAAAACTCTTCATTTCGATTGCAAAACAAGAGTAGCCAGTTTTGACATCAGTCCTGAGAAGATATCTCGGTGGCTATCAAAACTTTGAATGGGAAACAGCCTTCGGCAATACTTAAGATCGAGGACCTCGACTAGATATACCAGGGAGAATTGGCAAGAGAAGATTATGGAGTGGACGACTATGATGCTGTTCAATTGGCAAAGGAAGATGATTCCTAAAGCGATGTTGCCTTTTGTACCACTCAAAAAGTAAGTGATAAATAATCCCAATTGTCTAACTCCGCGTTTTTACAGGGATTCACGGCAACAAGGACAGATAATGCTGTCCCCCGGACATACAAGAACATTGTACCAGATGATGTGTCAATTCAAACCACAGAAAGAGGTGTATCCAACCTGATCCGACCGCTACCAATTTTAATAGATGATACTCAAAATTACATCTCCTCAGCTGATTCATCTAAAAACTCCACAATGGTAACCCTTGATGACGGTGATATTTTGTATACGTATGGTAAACAGGATTAAAGGAAATACAGCCATTCCTTGGCATGAACCTGGGGATGGGTTCGAACAAAATGTCGATAACTTTATCCACGCAATACGCAGCCTACTGCAAAACATTCCAAATAACCTCCATCACCACCTCGAGCAACGGAAGTAACGTCAAAATAATTTGAGGCATTACGGATTCAATCGGAGAAGTATGGGATAAAATATCCTTCACCAAGTTAGGGACAATCATCGATGTTGACTTCCTTATACTCCACATTCAGGCCAGATCCGTGCTAATTATGCGGGACATGGTATTAACTGGCCTCGTCGTCAGCCTCCTAAAGCAGGACACCACGCACAGCTGCAGAATACAACAACTACAATTCATTAACTATTTTCTCATTAACAATTGGAGATCACCCGACATACCGTACGTTATTTATACCCTCTGGTAACTGCAAATAATTCATTCAACCTTCGGTCACCACCCGTCAATAAAAGCAACAAAAAAGCTCCTCAAACGAGCTAGTGGGGCAAATATCGATAGGTGGACGAAAAAGGCTATACAACGGATAATATATGACTGTTCAAAATGTGCGGAAAGATGTAGATCACCGCACCGCTTCAATTTAACCATATTTATGGCTAATCTACGCTTCACTTACGAGGTAGAATTCGATACAATGTGGATCGAAGTAAATCTTGTCGTACATATGGTTGGTAAAGCTACCCATTAAACTGTGGAGCAGTTTGTGAAGAAACAGTCATCAAAAGAAGTATGTAAATCCATTCAAAGAATGGGAAACTTCGTATACTGTGGCCCTGTAGATTATCTACAACTAGATCAAGTCAGTAACTACATCTCAGCAGAATTCCGAAAATCGGCAAATGATGATGGAATCAAATTTCGAGAAGAACTAATCGAGGCACCTGTAGCCATCGGCACAATCTAAAGATATCACGACCCTCTAAGGTGGGGATACATCAAGTTACGAAATATGTTATAAAAGGCTACATCTAACGCAGACTGTCTCCTAAACACCACATTTGCGGTAAACGACATGGTAGGTCCAGAAGTTTTATGTCCATTGCTCCTATTGTACGGTGCAATCCCACTGTCGACAATAATAAGTACGGCAAGCACACAGTTCCAAAGAGCAGTGGTGATCTATGGAGCCATGGAAGAAGTAATAAAAGAACAAGCAAAGGGAAATATCTCCTTCGGTTTGAGTCATGGAGTCGAACCTCGTGCAGTAGAACAAATGAAAGAACTCCGAAAGTTGCCAGCTGGATCATAAGCTCAGTTCTACAGGAACACAACAAAACAATGGTAAGTCCCATACAGATTTATATCCATAGAGCAGGTAACAGTTTTCGTTCAAACAAAACGAGCTCGGCGACTATTCAGATATACATCAATTAAATCTTCCGTCTGATCATCGTTGGACGAATCCGACAGGGAAAACCAAAAGGAACCAACTTTATCAGAGTCAATGGCAACAATTTTACAGGAAGGTCAGGACTTCGAAGAATGTCTCTGATCAGAATTAAATGGTTTGATAGCAAACGGTACGTTTATTCTAAAATCTTTGTCATCTATTGCAGCTCGGATACGCGTGTTTTGATCGCGGTTTTTCGACGAATTGGAAAGAGTACAGAACGCCATCTGACGCAAAAGTATACTCGTAGCGTTAAATTATAATGACAGCGGATTAACAAGAATATTAACGAAGGCACCAACGGTACAACATTTTCCGAAAAAGTACTTCTAATACTAAAAGCATCACTCATGAAGAAAACCCTTTCGAAAAGAGACGTGAACCAAGTGTCTATGTCATCAACATCGATATGACACGTTTGTGTGACGACTACGTGATAATGTGATGATTACGTGATGGTGTGATGATGACATCATGATGAGATGATGATTTGATCATGATTTGATCATGATTACATGAGATTGGATGATGATGATGAGATGGCAATTATGAAAATGGTGATAACACGACTATATGAACACGCCGGTATAAGGACGACCGTATAATATACCAGAACAGTAGAACATTAAACTAAAAGGGCCCCATAAGATGAGAAAGGTGATGATTATGGGTGACACGATAAGGGTAAAAATAATAATACAGTGTCAAGAAGCAACTGTATCATACAACAATGTACAGCATACAGTAACTCGAAAAACTATTATCATCCTTATTCAATTAACTGTTAGCAGCCATTAGACTGTATCATTCGAATAACCGTTATCAATATTATGCATTTAGTGATTATCCACCACTTTTGACACATGTGTGATTTCACATACTGATTAGGTGAAAACCAAATTATCTAATTAATAACAGTAGGTCCTCATACGTGTAGTTACAACACCCATCCGAAATAGATCTCGATTCCAGCATACTTATTACTCCACATCAAAAACACAGAATCAATAATAGAAGGCAGACAAATTTTAGACAATAATATTCATTTTATAAATGCCTCAACATCGGTTTCGATACCACACGGGTATACGAAAGAACACGCAAACACTACCTGTGGCCGGACAATAACCAGCATCAGAGTGAGATTAATCCTACCGACTGATTTCTTTATTCTGTTCTACAGAAGACAGCAGGGAATACTAGAAAATCTACAGATCTCGAGCACGTAACGGTACCCTAGGATACCAACGCTACTATTTCACATCGCGATAAGAGACTCAGAGACTGACCACATGAGCGATCGCGGATTGTTGCATCTCAATTTGCATACTGACATAACAATAAGTATTAGGTTTATGAATTTTTAGTACTGTGTTAATTTTATTAATTTTCTTACTTTACCATCAATAAATAACGATTTTGCCTGACGGAATCGACGCCAAGCGTATGAGCAAAGTGAAACCTCTTTCGAACGATTGGTCTACATAAATCCACCAGAAGAGCAAAACTTACCTTAATATGTAGTGCGGATGGTATTAAAAGCGTTCGATTGGATACCAGAGAGTGGACTCAACTAGTGTCTCACGTATTGAGAACACCAACTTGAAACCTTAAAAATGAAAAGGGTGAACACAGATCTTTTCCTTCTCTTCCACCACGTGAATTGTTAATTCGATGGCAATTGTGGTGCTACAGGTGGACTTCTTACTCGTCCTTGTCTCAAGCCAATTCCTTTAGGATGACGAGGTCGCTTTACGCAACTCCAAGTGTAAGAAATGGTCTCACATTTCATCAACACCAATGAATATCCACGATCAGACTTTAAAACTGAAACCGCAAGGCATCATGGCAAGGGTGCAGCAACTAAAAGTCAAGAAGATGACCTAATCCAAGAGCCAGGAATAATTCACATATGTTCGAGCCCTCGAACGATATGTTGGTGTATCTACCCGGACGGTCATCTGTGTTGGTGAACAATTACTAGCACCTAGAAAAGAGGCAACTACCGTATTTGAAATGAAAAAAACTATCAAAGACAATATACAGACTGTTAGAAATATCTGAAGTAGGTCTGACCTACTACACCATGGACATATATACTACCATAATGGTAGTCATCAGTAATGCCGAATTTAGCAACGCCGGCGATTATTGAAGCCAACTCGGGGTATTTGGTATTTTCAGTGTATTTAAAATAGAAATCAATCGTGGTACATTATGCTAGTAACCACTATAAATATGCCACCAGGTCGGTTCTGGTGTCTTAAATACATGCACCGGTACTAGGATTAAACTATGCATACTTAATCAGTTACATGCTGCAAGATTTCTTTCTCCGAAAAGTTGAGACAGATGCATACGTTGATAGTAAGATGATATTTGACGTCGTCACCAAGGATGGTGGCAAAACGGAAAAAGGCCCACAAATAGACATATTCACGCTAAAGTAAATCTACAGTAACAGGGAGTTGGTACGGTTTACATGGATCCCGGGAGAAGCAAACCAGGCGAATGGACTCAAAACATCGTTTGCCATGAGCAGCCTACTCTGCACTTTGATAACCGCAAACTACCTTGACGTCACCTGATTAAGATGGGGGACGACAACTCTACCAAAACTCAAACCGAAAAGTTTGGAGTGTTAAATCCACCCAGGTTCGATTGTCGATGATGTTTAACGATAGTGCCGGTGATGGTTTGTGACAATGATGGCGAATGAATGGTTATAATTAGTGATGATGATTGTGACGGTGATGACAGAGGTCATGGTTATAGTTAGTGATGATGATGGTGATGGTGATGACAGAGGTGATGACATAGGTGATGGTAGTGGAGTAGGCGGAGGAGAGGGAGTAAATACGAAAGGTATTAAAAGGGAAGCAAATACGAAAGATAATAAAGGTGGCAAAAATACACAAAAATACAGAAGTAGAACAAGTAGGAACACGTGTGACAATGATTATACACATCAAGATATCTAATCAGGAATTACAGGAATTAGACGTCGACCAATGGAATGATACTTTGTGTTTCATGTGATATCTTACATGAGACATTTTATGACAACAATAGGTATTTAACCTTGATGCTGGAGGCTATGGGAGGTAGTAGTAGAAGAGGTATGATTTAATTAAAACAACAACCCAGAGTTACTCAACTAAGCAGCGAATCCCGCATCAACATTGCGAAGTGCGATTAGCGAGAAGCGACGAGACAGTATCACTCTGAACATAATCTTACAACGACGTCAACGCGTGCGAGTAGAGGGAAACCTACTATACGTCACAGGCTACTAGATCTCCAGCGCACTCTTCCACAATCTACAACACGGCCGCGAATCCAGGGAAGACGAGTAACATAATACTACTCAATGGCCTACGTACTATGCAACACACCTACGAGGGTAAGTGAATCAGAGACTAAAGAGAAGAAGTACGACACGCACTCCAGAGTGGAAAGTGGTGTCAAATGAAACCGATGTAGCCGAAACTGACGTATACTAGTCGGTATACAATCACCCGCTCGGAGTAGTATAGCTCCACGTGTGAGAGTGTGGGTGGTTCTGTAGTGGATTGATTTGGAATTGTGTAAGTGAGTGTACTGTGTGGATTTGAACGTAGCTAATGTAATGTGCGTAAGATCTGCAGTTATGGAGGTACTTTCCAGTGGAGAGAAGGTGATGGGATGGAGAGAAAGTGAGTGTAGTTATGGTTATGAAGGACAGTGAGAACTACAAGGTGGGCGGAACAAAGGGGAAGCACAAATGACACAATTAGTATCTAGGAAAAGATAAGCTAACTCGTATCAATACGAGGTTGGTGACTTCGTGACGGGAGGTATCACTATTTGGATGTCGGTATCAACTATTCAACGTAGTTTAATAATTGAAATGAAAAGTGAAGAGAGTAAAAGTGAAGAAGAGAATGGTGCTAGTGGTATTCTTATGTAGAGAGAAGAATGCCAAAAGCGGAAACCTCGACGACGATCAATTTGTTGTTACTTGAAACGTGGAGGCCAGAAGATACACGTGTTGGTACAAAGCAGATAGTAAGGTCATTGTTTTGATCCAAGCTTTAAGCAATTGTATTGTGTTACCCATTATTTAGTGTGCATATTGATCATTTGGTGATAGGATCTGAAACCGTACTTCGACAGTCCCCACATTCTCTTTATCAAGCACCATGAAATGACATATGTAAATCAAATGTAAATATATGTGCCTAAGTTATCAGTTTTTAGCCTAGAGAAGTGTTGAAGCATATGTATGAGTTGTCATATGAAGCCAGTTGTGGGGCAAAGTCAATAGGAGATGGTAAAAAGAAGAAATTAAGTCTGTTCGATTTGTCTAATACCAGGAAGTTATTATTTGATTTATTATTATATGACCGTTTTTTGTGTGTGTTTGTTACCAAAGGGATGGTTGAGTGATGAGAAGAGATATCATGATGTGATGTAAAGTGTATGTAGAAAGGAAAGTGAAGGTTGATTATTGTTTAGAAGAAGTGTCGTGATTATGACGGATAATCCATTCAACAGGGTTAGCATCATGTATACCCGACAAAACTTTCCTCAAAGTAGATTGTGACATTGGTTTAATTAGGTCGTCTGCTAAATTAAATTCAGGCCGTACCAATCCAATGTTTGAGATTTCACCTTTCTTGAAACCTTGACAGGCTGCGGCAACATCCAACATCAGTAGCTCTTCGCTTGTCCGGGATCCTTTGCTAATGATGTCGAAAAGACTTTTCGAGTCCGTAAATAGTTCGATGGTGACGTCGCGGTTGATGAACAGGGAAAGTTCAGAACAAAGTTTAAATGCAACGTCGAAAAGGTCATAAAATGCAATAACTTCTGCTGCCATGGCAGATCGGCAAAGGCGCATTTACTTGTAAGATTTGAAGATTTGTGGTATTACTTCATTTGAGTCGTCTTGGAGAAAGATGATGCAGCCTAGCTGTGAAGAAAGGTTGAGGTTATTGCCGAAGGATGCATCGGAATAACCAATGATTTTTTAAGTTGATAGATTTAGTTGCTTAAATAATATGTTGACGTCATATCTGACTGCATAACGAGTCACTCTGTTTAATAAAGTGATAAATGTAGCTGGTGTGTTTAAAAATTTTGATTCTGTTACCTGGGCAAGTCGTGAAATTTCGAATGCACAATCTGGTCTTGTGTGCGAAATCCAGGCCAGGCGCATTCGCATTGAACAGAACGTGGTAAATGATGCAGTGTTTTCAAGTTGTTCCAATATAGTGATGTAAAGATGTTGTGATTGTTGAAGGATTTAGTTATTGTAATTGATCCGAAATCCAGAAAAATATTATGGTAGTGAAACAGGTGGTTTCATATCGAAGCGTTTGATGGTTTGTGATGAAATTTCTCGAAGGAAGGGTCGTCTGCTCTTAAGAGTTGGTCTACGTATGTTCCTGACTTTCCAGAGAGAAGGTCGTTGTGCAAGATGTAGTGAAAGCTAGAATCGGAACTAAGTTTCTTCATGCCAAGGTCGCCGAAGTGATGTTTTTTGAGCGTTTCATGCCATAAATCTCCAGACTCCGTCATACCGTGAAGGGGTTGAAGTTTTTTAATACATTTATCAGGTCGTAATTCCAACTTTAGGATTGTTTAAGTCAAAAATGAATCCCTTGACAGCGGTATCGCAGATTGTAATTATGCCTGCGTTATGTCTGATGTCCAAATGTTGAAACCGAAAATTGAAGCAAGAGAAAGTAGTAATCGGATGGATGAAGGTTGTAATGTTTCAGAAGAGTGAACCATTAGATTCTTTAGTCGATCCCGATGGCTTCTGATGACAAACCTTTCTTTATGGACCGTCTTTCCCGTGATTGTTGATTTTATATCAACTGCGAAGCGTCCAAGGAAGATGTTGGCATTTGGTGGAACGTCCTCTTTTAAGATGACTTTGAAAGTGTCACGGCGAACCAAGTTGTCAATCTCGTCTTTTCGTGCTTTTTTTCATTTCTGGAGTTCGACTTGGATCATCCTTGAGTGGAATGATCTCTGTCATGAAGATGTCATCGTAATCATTCCGTGATTTGAGATTGCCAAGGGAACAGTTGATATCCCAACAGAGAGTTGAAGACAGCGTTGTAGGTGATAGATAAGGTTTGAGATGAGATATGTTGAAGGGGCGTGCTTTCAACTTCAGTTGATCGAAGATATGTACCAATTTGGAGGAGCGATCGAATGATGAGATTTTAACGGGCCTAATAATCCACCGTTTTTCGAAGTTTGGCCTTTTTCTCGCCATACCTAAACGGCATCCCCTATTTCATAAGTCATGTCTGTTTTTGAAGGCACATTGTGCTTTAGAGCTTAGCTGACTTTCATTTTGTCCAATAGTTTTCTCATTTCTTGTCGTGCTAACATAGCAATTGCCCCTATTTCATCACAAGTTGGACGTCTTGAATAGTCTCCGGAGATCTCCAGTCTTAGTAATTCGACAAAGAGCAGAGCAGATGGTACGAGTCCGTCGGGGCCTGCTGTATCGTCCATGGCTTTTACCGATAGCGCAAGAACGAGTTCGAAATCAGCTTTTGGGAATTGTAACAGCAGTTTTCTGACTGTTATTCGAATTTGTGGGTGGTATCTTTTACATATGGAAATTCCAATATGGCTTTCAATTCCAGTTCTTTCAATCTTAATACCATCGGCAGCTGCAAGTCGGATGAATGATTCGCCAAATTTGGATCCCTAATCTACTATTATGCGGTTCTGGAGGCCGGTGTAGATCCAACTAGATCCAATTTTTGATCAGGCAGTTCCAAATGGTTGTAGTTTCCATGTTTTCGAGTCTTATTGCTTAAGAGAATCGAGTTCCTTCATCGATGATATGTAGAATAAAATATTTATGTTTCTTTATGGTAATAAAGAATACGTCCATAAATATTCTTTCATTGAAGCGTGCTGGATCCGAACCGAAAGAGACACTGACACATAATGTTGCATTTGTTATGCGTTGACAGGGATCACATTTTGAAGATATGTCATTCAAGATGCGAAGGGTCTCTAGCTCTGCTTTGGAATGATGAGTACGTTTCAGCAGGTTGAAAAGTTTGGTTGGGTCGGATGAAAAAATTGTCGGTGTAATCTGTTGAGTTCTCCAGATGATAAGTTGATATCAATTTGGTCGATTGGTTGTAGTAAATTATGCAGATGGGAATATGAGATTCAGTGGAGGGGCAAGAACCAGTTTTCAATGTGAAAAACGCTGCCGCTGTGCTTGTATTGTGAACGACGTGCTAACTTGTTGTTTGCATTATCGATCATCAGTTCATTTTGATCCAAAATTTCCAGATCGATTAGAGGAGGAACGTTCACCTCGAAGACGTCCAAGATGACAATGACGTCGTCGATCAATGGAGGTGTCAAAATAACAAAACGAACTGGTCCGAGCGATTTGTAGACTTTTTCACCAAACCTGAATGAATGCTTCGAAGGAACCAAATATTGGTTGTTTATCTGAACTTGGTTGTTGATTATGTGCAAGGCGTGTTTACTTATCACACTGCGCGGTGCGCCTGAATCAACACAAAATGTTGGAGTGAATTATTAGGTTGGTCCATGCATGGTGCTAAGATGTCAGACGTGTTGCAGTAAACCACAAACTTGTTGTTGCCTAGTGGGTTGTTCTCGGAAGATGTTGGGAGATCCAATTCAGCTGATCTTCGCGATATATGAAACGTTGAAGTGAAGAGAGTGTTGGATAAGTGATTCATAATGACATTATTTTCAATATCATTATTTGATTGATTGTGATCATCTTCATCTTCACATCTATCGTTGTTGACAAGGTTGACTAGTTGTGTGCAGAAAGTATCTAACTCCTACTTGTCTCCATCAGGATCATCATCATTGGTGATTTCTCCAATTGTGGGTGCGTCTGTGTTGTCCTTTTCGCATCCGTCTACAATGTCCGCCAGAATAAAAACCGAACCTTCTCCATTCTTGAGTCGTCCAGTGATAAAGTTTTTTATCGTTCCTGGCGGGAATTTATGTTGTGGTGTCCAAGGAGTGGCACCGCATCGGTAGTAGTGAGATCGGTTGGTGCTGTTATGTCTTAGAAAATGACCTCTCGAACTGGATGCATCAAATTTTCTACGGTTCTTGTTGTCATTATTGTTGGAAGAGTTGTTTCTGAAGTTCTTCTTTCTGTTTAAGTTTTTAAAGTGTTGTTTCCATTTTGACCGTAGATTGTCATTGGGCTTGATTCCTTATTTGAGAGCGAGTTTTTCTCTTTAAATAAACTAATACCATGTGCTAAGGCGGTCTTGAATGTTGAGTAGTTGTGGTTACCAGAAATTTCATTCGCTCTTTGGACTGTTTCCAATTCATACGAATCAAGTGCACTGCTTAATATTTTTAATTTGTATGTTTTATGTTGCGAAACATAGGCTGACATTGCGGGTTCAATCGATCAATGTAGTTGCATAGTTTTAATAAGCCGGTGCTTTCGTCTGAAATTTCTTTTTCAACCATGAATGATGGTAGGGTTCAATTATCCAGTCTTATTTGTGCCTCCTTCTGTCTGTCGGCAGAGTCATATTCGTCGATCATAGTCTTCTTCATTGTACCATAGTTCGTTGTTTCTTCGACATTACTTGAATAAAAAGTCCTTGGCGGCTCCTTGGGGATGTTGTTGAAAAACAGAGCCTGTTGATGGTCCGTTAGTTCTATCTGGTTGGTAAATATTCCATAGTCTCTGAGCGTGTTGGTAATTCTCTCATCCAAATAAACCTCCAAATGGATGGGCCTTGAAGTAACTGCTGATTGAGGATGTTATTTTTCCAGGATTTATTCTGTCATCATCATTATAGGTTTGAGATGAATAGTCATCGGTGTATATTGATTGTGGTCGTTGGGGATTGGGAGGTGGTTGATTCTTCTGTTGATAGCCACGAAGACCAAAATGGTGATGGGTTGCAGGGCTATTGTTGTTAAGTTGTTCAGGGTCTAATTCTGAAGGTTGGTTTGTTGATGTTAGTATGTTTGGAGAATCATTTGAGACCTGTTTTGAAGTGCTAAGTATACTCCGCATTCGAAATATGCTGTAAGCTCAACGTTGTATAATCAACGTTGTGATTAGTACAGTACTGTGATTGGAAACTAGGTGTGCAACGTGTATATTACTGTAGGTGCCTGTAGGTGCGGAGGTGGACCGTACGACAAGTGGCTACTGTAGAGTAGCGATATTCAGCTAACAAGGTGGAAGGGGAGCAGGTTAGAATAGACAGCGAGTAATCGGGTAAGTGGTAAGTGAGGACTGGCGAATGGGCAAAGTAAGGAGCAATGTCAAAGAGCAAAAGGTGGACGAAAGTAAATTCTAACTGACTACAGTTGCGAGTTACAATTAGGACGAGCGCGAGGTTTGAATTATACAAACCTTGTTGACTTATTGATTGACTGAGCAACTACACAGGATCGGGATCAATTCAAAATGTACAGTTTAATGAGTTGGAGATAAGTCAGTGAGCGAGAAAGGGATCGAAAGGGAATGGTGCTGGTGGCGTTCTTATAGTGAATAAAACCGCCAAAAAGCGGATACAAGAGACAGAAGATTACGCGAAGGTAGAAAACAGTAGATCATAGGATACGTGTCCAACTGTAGTGATCCCAATAGTGTGGGTCAAGGGAAAAGGGAGTGTAGGTCATAAGATGTGTATTGATTAGACGGAAGTTCCAGCTAGTGTGTGTATGTGTTTTTACCATGTGATCTGAGCTCTATTTTAAACAACTGGGATCTGTAGTCGGTAGAGGAACAGGTTCAGATTATCCATCTTTTTCTGAATTTTATCAATTTTTAGCAACATACATTGCATACGGAGTACTGGAAAAGCCATTTCCTGCACAACTTTGGCCAAGTACTGGATCAGAACCAAGATGAAAATTATTGAATGATCTCAGAACCTCCATTCTTGGAACATCAAATTCATCACCGATATATGGAACTCTTGAAAATTTCATGGACTATCCTTCATATAATAAGTGGGTTTGAAAGTATATAATTTGTAACAAAAATGAGCGAAATCCTGTACCATTGCGTAGTTCTATACAACAAATTACGCTCCGAATTTAGGGAATAGTAAGACCATTTATAGGTAAATGTACTCATGTCGTTTTTATAGATGATGAACAAATAGAGCACAGAGGAGATGCTGACAGGATGGATAAGTCCCAACATATACGGCACGCCATTGTTTTAATTGTCCATGGAGCTGCAAATCCATTTACTGGAGTTATTATTGGTGTTGAACCGTTAAGTCCAAATGATGGGCCTTCATCTTTAACTAGATTTTCAGGAATGTCTGCTCTTAGTTCAATCATTGCCGGGGATCTTTCTTACAAAAATATTGAGACGGTAAGAGGAATTGTCTCTGAAGGATTTGGGTACATTGGAACTTTTAAAATAGGCAAAGAGATGGCAATAAAAGGTAAGCCATTCGTATAAAACGACCATGCTCATATTTCTGGTGTAAACATATTTTCAAATATAGAACCTTATTTATTTGATCAATTTGAGAGACGTTTCGGGAAAAAACTATGTGGTAGTAGGGTTTATATTCCGAAAGATGGGCATTATTCCATGTTTCTTCGGTCATCAGCATGTTTAAACGAAAGAGTTAAATTAATGCTTGCATTAAAGTCTCTGCACATGTAAAAGACAAATCCAGGGGTACTAATACTGTTACCACGATATTCGCACCACCTAATGTTACAACAAGTTGTCACAATGGAAGAGTGGTTGTTTTGTATAAGGCTCTATCAAAATATCAGTACGCAGCAGCACCTTTCTCTTCCATATGTGAGGTTTTCCGTCACCTACAAACTAGCGGGACAATGTTGACAAGAACGCAAAGGATGCAGGAGTAGAATTGACTAAGTAAATTTTTTTTAATGGATCGATAAGTCAGAGGTACATTGGGGCTGCTCAAAAATCTCTAATAGGAAGGCAGCGCTCTGATGAAAGTAGATTGAAAACTTTGGAAAATTGTTTTTGTGGCCTATTTTCATCTGTCTAGTTTCAAAAACCGTCAAGTACTGAAAGTACTAGGATTGGAATTATTAATGAAGATCACGTCTTCAAAAACTTTCGTGATGATTTTAAACGGGAATCAAGTGGCGGATTGCATTTAACTGCTATTTTCACGGATTGCGGTCTATTTATGTCTGACAGTCATCCCCACGTCGGTGCATCTATTGATTCTTTGGTAGCAATAAAAGATACAACTTTGGAGTTCAAGAAAATTGTTGATACAATAAGATTTGAAGATCCTAGTGATCAACATCTATCAGTATCAAATACAACAATTCGAAATGAATCCCCGGACGTAGGCATTGATCAAAGACAGAGAATTAAATCAGTAAGATATATGACGCTAAAGCTCCAAAGGTTTACCAGTAGCACTGGTTTTAACATATCCGATTTTTCTGCTGAAGATGAGCCAGACGGAGACGCCGGTCAAACAACTAATAGTCCTGCTGTAAGTCAATTACCTTCATTGAATCAGAAGTACATAGATGAAGGTATTGATACATACGGAGGAGATTCTGACAAAGATGCAACGTTGGACGAAATAGGTGATGTATATGATGAAATTGAAGATGATTATGAAATTGAAGATGACTCAAATGAATACATGGATGCTAATAATGAAGAAGAAGAACAGAAAGTTACAGATACACCGGGTTTTTGTGATGACCTTCCACCTCTTCCAAGTAGTCAGATGCGTAGTATTAGAAAAACATTACGTAGGCTACGTGAGAGTCCACTATTCGAGGGTAAAAGACCTGGCACCCTGCTTGACCAGCCTTAGAGGGCACACTTTACATCTGATCCATAAATAAGCTCTCCATATTGTGACAAAGTAATTGTTGCTGTACAAGATAAAACATTTGTAAGTGAACACGACAAGCAACTTTACGCCGGAGTGTAGATGATTATGGTACATTTATAACATGTACACACGGTGGCAGTTTATGAAAGTTTGTTGTAGAAAGTTCATTTGTAATGCAACTATTACACCAGGCGTCAACATTTCAATTGAGAGGGGTATTCCTGGTCAAGTCCGTTCAAGAAGAGACACCTCAACTTGTATTAGTACATTTCCCTAAAGTAGTTAGAGATGTATATCTTGATTTATTAGAAGCATTGGCGCAGTTCTTTTTACCTTCTGTACTCTCGAATGGTAATAAGGAAGTTGAGCTGGCCTATATGCGTCGGTTAGTTGACATGTAATTTGGTATTAGACAAGGAACCGTTCAGGATTCAAATTTAGAAGGAAGTCCTGATGGAAGACAGACACAGACAAAAAGGAGGGATTTTCTGAGAGATAAAAGTGCTGTGTTAAAGTCTCATCACTTTTTGAAGACATTTAGGAATTGGATTATGAAGAATGGTGCAGTTCCAGATAGTATTCGCTTCGTTCCTCTGGTAGTATCTATGTGAAACAGAATGAAGGTCGTAGTAGACAAATCTAGTCAAGCTTTGGATATTATCAGACCAGGACAACTATGGCTTCACGTTGACACCTTTGTATCGAAAAGATTAATAGCCATGAATTTGTACAATTTCTATTGTTACTTCATGATAAATCATGTCTTGGAACAAGCTATAGACGTATCTAACGTTCATGATCTAGGGAGACGTTTATCAGATAGCCTAACATTTATGGATTATGCTCAACTAACTGCAAAACGTTTCCTTCAAATGTCAAAACAAGTTCAAAGTCTTGAATTTGAAGATAGATCCAGACCTTATTCAATCAATAATAGAGAAATTGTTCAAGCCACGGTCTCAGTACCTGTACCGCCTGTATAGCCACCTCCAAAATTATCGAAGTACAATAAGTTCGTAATATGCGCAAATGCAGGACGAATTGGTCCACAACACGTGTTGACTAATCTAAAACTTAATAGAAACAACGAATAATCTCATAGAATCGATAACCACCGGAGTAGAAATGGAGGTCGTTGTATTTTATGTAGTACAGGAAGACGAAACGAGGGAACATTAACAATTAAAAGTTGTAAACATGAAAAGTTCTTCTGTGTTCTAGTACTTGTGATTGGCTTCAAGATGCAGATGGTGGATCCACATGCCATGATTGGTGGCACATTTGTACTCATTTATATTCATTACAACAGGTACATGAAATTATACCAAATGTTACTATTTCAACCCCACTTTGTACCTATGGCACTGCACAAAGTCCAGATAGTGATCCAAACCGGATGAAATTCAACCTACTCATATACATCCAACCATTAATCGCCGAAGAACTCATGCAGATATTGTAACGATGGGTTTTGGAAAAGTTGATGTCTCAAATAGTAGTCAATCAAATTCAGCAGATAATTCCAGTGCTTGGACAGATGACGGCGAAATTCAACCGAGAACTGAAATTGAAGTTACTGAAAACGTTCAAAAGTAGAGACGAAGGACGACGAGATAGTTATTTCAATTCAAGGAACTCTTCTTATTGTATTCAATGATATTAAATTTATTAGAAGTAACTTTGTTCGTTGAAATATGTTTACATTAATAAAATTTTGTTCCTGATTCCATCCCATTCTTTTCCAATGTCGTTGGGAAAAACATTTGGCACCCAATGTCGTTGGAGGGGGGAATGTACGCATTCAGTAAGTACGGATCATGGGAAAGAGATCCTGTTATAGCTTATTTTGCTTGATGTTGTGATAAAATCTTTACTAAAGAAATCCCTTTTCTATTAAAAGGTACTTGATGAAGTTATTGATTGTTCCAAAATCAGATATGAAGTATGTGAGCGATTGCGGTATGCGTTTCTTCTGATATCAGTATCATGTTCAAATAATGAAGGACGACTTCGGCTCTGACGAGCAGCCATGTGACGATAGTGATTATCGTACGTATCTCTTTCTTGAGTGATATAATGATCGGTACGGGAATTGTGCTCGTGGTAACGTTTCAGCAAGATGTAAAATACAATCGACCCTCTACATACACATCTCTTCCTCTGTACGAAGAGTGGTGGATAATTTTTGATTGATCAGAATTGACATTTTTTACAAATGTGCTTTATTACTGTTTAGTTTTCAAGAAACCCCTTTTTACGGCAGGTTCACAAAATGGTTTATGTCAATTTAATGTGAAGATGAATAAATTTTCACCAAAAAATTAAATCTCAGTAAGATCTGAGTTTTAGTTTTCTGCCCATAGTTTAGACTTTAATTTTCTAAAACTTACCCCCAATTATTACTTCAAATACCCGTTTCTTAGGAAAACCTGAGTTTTGCCGACGTCCCGGCGATAACTCCGTTACTGTATTTTATATGCTCTTCAATTCCTTCCGCTATCATCCTCCCTGTACATTTTTTCGTCATGAATTTTTCATTTTTTATTAATTATTTTAAGACGTGTGGCCCCAAATAACATGCTGATTTATTTCCCTTTCGTATTTTTTGATATAGCCTGAAATTGCAATGGCATAGCCGATTTGAAAACAAAAAAGTGTATGTGAAAGAGGATAAAAATCCATGGGGGTGCCGGCGAACAGTTAATGGATTCATGATGTTTTGTCGGCGGGAAAGGGAAGTCTTTTTTGCAAAGAGAAATTATAGCCCAAATTTATCAACCGGAAGGTGTTTCTAAAAACATTTAAGGCTATAAAAATAATTTAGAAACTCATGGATAATGAAATTTTGACAACTGTAGAAGTGTAGGAATGAAAGATGCGGAGTACTGTTGTGAACAGTAGCAGTAACCTGCATGGAGGAAACCGACTGTGAATTGTAGTCGGTAAGTCTATCAGCAATGCAACAGTTGTTGCATTGCTGTAGTTGACGTCTGTTACGATTTGTGCATGGGAAACGAAACGAGAATTTGTCAAGGAAATTACAGCAATGCAACAACTGTTGTAAGTCTGCACATCATTCAATGCTATGCCAAACGATCGATGATCTTGATGTGCTGCATGGCAATGTAATAACAACACAGTTATAACGATTTGGGAAATTTTACGGTAGTCTGGGTTTGTGAAAAAGTGATGTGCAATGGTCACGGGAGTAGGATTTGGAAGAAAAATGAACAAAAATGGGACCAGTTGCACCTCTAAGTTGAAATATGAAATCTCTGCGGAAGACAAACTTGCAAAAATTGTTCAGGCTGTATGGGATTGGGCCGTTGATAGAAGACAATTCTAAAATTATGAGGTTGCAAACAGCGACTATATGATTGACTGCAATCATATACGCTAAACCTGTAGGAATTCACCGTGATGTTTAACTGTGAGCGTAACAAGGTCAAGCTTAATTAAAAAAATTAAGAACTGGAAGAAATTTTCAAAAGTTGAAGATTCACTTTATGGATGGTAAGTTAATTCGTAGGTGAAAGAAACAGCACGGCACGTTAGGAGATACAGATTTCAATTCCTGTAACGAGACTAAATTGGGACAAATGAAATATGACGTAATTCCCGATATGAACGTGCCATGTCAGTTGTCGACAATTCCTGGGTCACAACAATGAAACCGGCTTCGCGCCGTTCAAAACACATGAACTATTTTACCGTTTAAGAATTGAATTTAATTCATTTACTAACCGTACTGAATAACAACTGCATACTTATTGATTAATTTGAGACCAACTGCAGTTCACAACGATATCTGTATTTGAAATCATGTCGACAATGACTGAAAAAGAACAGGTTCTGCTTCGAGATTTGAAAAAAAAGGGAAACTATGGTTTATGATGTCATGAAGCTGGCTAAAACTTCGAAATACCATCTGCGAAAAATGCCGACGGAGATGTGTGTGAAAGATTCAGACATGGTTATGGAAAAGGAGACTTTGGATGAAGTATTAAATGTCATAAAAGACTTATTGAAGGCATTATGTGAAGTTGCTTTTCCCAGAAAGGTTGCACTATTGCAAAGGATGATTTTTTGAAGAGAATGATGCTGAGAGAAATTTCCAAGACAGTGTGATCCGATATTGGAAATGTAGTAAGAAACGTTCTGTAGAACGACGTACCCTACGTGCGGTTATACCATCGTTAGTTTCGTGCTTGGAAATGAGGAAAATGTTAGGAGATACGGAAGAGGAGGTAGTGAGGGACCTATGCGAGATGGATACGGGAAATAATGTAATTCTAAATAGTGAGATGGAAGTTGAGTCACCTCTGTTGAACATGAGGAAGAAAATGAATGGATACATTGGAGAAATGTATAGACGGGGACAAAACGACAGAATTGCACTTGAAAAAATCGGTAGACTACCATGTCGAAAAATCAATCGGGTGAGAGTTGACGATTGTGTGATACCGTATGCACTATCTTTCATCTTCAGACCCGAGAATGTACAGTTATTGTCATGAGGCACGAAGAGAATACTACGGGATGGGAGCTGAGAGCGATTCCCAGCTGTCGAGCGGAAATTAAGTCTGTAATATTTATGGAAAACCTATGAAAATGAAAAGAAGAATAGTGGTAATGATAGTAATTACGTAGGTAGGACAGCTTTTTTAAAATTAACAAGAACCTTCACGAAAGGACAATAGAAAGTGGAAGCGTGTGTCGATTACGTTATTTATGATCTACTTCACGATAACATAGCAAAATTGAAGAAAATTATTCACAATGAGGTTGTAGATATTGTGGTTGGTGGTAAAAATCTCAGTTTAGTTTCAGGTGTTTCGGAATTTATAAAATATTGTTTCCCCCATCACGTTAAGACAGATAACGATCCTGCCTACTATGTAACTTACAGTTTGTATTCAGCATCAAGCCATCGTGACTGTGATGCGGGGGTTTCACCGGAAAATATGACTGTGAATGGTAGAAGAAACTGTGAGGAGTGCCTAAAGCCGATACAACTGGTTGAAAATGTAGTAGGAAGTGTGCATGAATTGACATTTGTAGTAAAGGAAGCGTTGGATGAGGTAAAATGTGAGATGGTAACTTACATGGGTCATCATCACGGTTCAAAGGTGCGGGATGTACCTATTACGGAGATATATAAAATGATTGGGAAAGCCAAGGCAGAGACGTGTGGAATGCTAAATGTAGATTACAAAATGAAAATCCAACCTTTACGTTTTAGAGAAACTTCAACAGAATTCCACGGGAAGCGTGGTATCTCATGGCACGTAGCCGTTCTTTTCTATGTTTCGGGTGAGACAGTTGATGACGAAGTTATGGGTGATGACGGTAATTTTAGTACAATGTTCGTCGATCACATTATTGGGAATGAGTGAAAACAGGATTCGATAGCTGTTTGTAGTATTTTGGACGCTATATTGGCGCGAGTAAAAGTTGAACAACCGAATTTAAAAGAAATTTGGATCATGTCAGATAACACTAGATGTTATCAAAATGACTTGTTTCCTGTTACTGCTTTTTCATAGCCGAATACCATGGAATACATTTGAGAGGGATTGTGCATCCTGAAACTGCCTGTGGAAAGAGTATAGTGGATGCGCATTTTGCAATTTCAATGAGACAGTTCCATCGGTTTGTTCGTGAAACAGAAACTGATGTGACGACATCTCTTCACGTTGTTGATGTGCTGAATTACGAAGGTGGTGTCGGTAATTCAGCGGTTGAGTTACTACAATTAAACCGAAAGTCCCAGGGAATAATAGCAATAGAACTTGCTATGAAGGAGAATGAGATGTCAAGTTTGCAGAGGATAGGGGAAGTAGTGTATGGAAGTGTTGTCAATGACGGTGTTGTTGCTACGACATATCAGTATTCTGGAGGGCCAGAAAAAAGCATATATTCAAGAAATATGGGAGTATTCCTTACAATGACAATGTGGTGGAACAAGTTGGTGACGAGGATAGGGAGGATGTTGATTGCGTTGTGGATAATTCCGATGATGATGAAAATATGGATGTTCTTATACCGGATGTGGCGGACGATGTACTTGTGCCAAATAAAATACTTCCGAGTGATGTCCCCGTGGACTATCAAAGTGGAATAACTGGTGTGGTATTATGGTGCAGAAAAACGGTTTCGAAATTAAAAAGTCGACGTCTTATTAAAAGAGCTACAGAACTTATTGACGCTGAAGCGGAAATAGAGGCAGATGAAGATGAGCTTGAACATGGAACTGGAATGGAGTGGTCTGGGATTCTTCCTCAGTGTCGAAAATGCCGTCGTGTATATAGAACGGCATATTCATTCAAAACGCACAAACAAAAATGTGACGGTGTTGACAGTCAAGAAAGCAGATCACTGATGAATCGTGCTGTTGACTTAGCTATGGATTCAATCCAGAATGGACAATTAAACATCCACATTGATAAAACAATATGTCCTCAACTGAAACATATGATGGTGATGGATAATGTGAAACAAATGTCAGTGTTCAAGGAAGGGTGGGCGAGGAGACCTCCCCGAGGTAAAAGTCTTGGTAAGACTTCAGCTCATTTGTACATCGATAGTATTGAGGGTTGGTTCTTGACTAGAGCAGGTGAAAAGGGAAGAAAATGAGTCCATCACTTTTGCCTCACGCATTGGAACTGAAGTTTAAAAGAAGTTGTGATTTACCGAGTGAGCAACATATAAATCAGGCTATACATTCTTTATCCAAAACATATAAGCAAAAGGATCGGTTGAACAAGGTGGCATTAGGAAACAGGGAAATACATCCAGTTAGCGTTGGTGATATGGATAAACATTCTGGCCATGATGATGGCCATGATGATAGTTATAACCAACACGGTCAAATTGAGACAGCTGTAATTCAGCCTACTGCAACCGTTCTGTCCGTCCATGACAAAAGTATTGACCATCACGGTCTAATTGAGACGGTTGAGATTCATCCAACAGAAAATGTTGTACCCGGACAATTCACTTTGAATCCCACTGTGTCTGTGACATCATCAGGTAAAAATCTTATCTCGTCATAGAAGAAGGGATGGAAAAGAATACCGACGCGGTACATTGACTGTTTACGTGATATGGTGCGAGCAGACAGGGGGATGAAGCCCGCAGATGCAAGGGATATGATGAAAGAACTCATGGGTTATGATGATGACAGGTTACCGTCAGATTTTCCAGCAGACAGCTCAGTGCGTAACAAATTCTATACGTTAAAGAAATAAAATAGTTAAAAAATAAAATAGCTGATAGCATTATGAATATGTCGAAATCCAGATACACCTCAGCCCCGTTATATTATATGTTTTGTATTAATTTTATCATTGTTATTACTAATAGTAGTATCATTATTAATGTTACAATTAATGTTAAGCCAGTTATATTATATGTGGATGATTAGTACTTGATGTTCTTTTCATATTATTTATAATAATAAAAGAACATCAACTACTGTTCATCCACATATGGTAAGCCACATGTACCTATTAATAATATTATAATAGTAATAATATGAATAGGTAGATGTGGCTTAACAATAGTAATACTATTAACAATAACATTAATAAGAACAATATGAATAGTAATGAGAATGATAATATTATTATTATGTTTCTTTTTCTGTTTTTAAATTGAAAGATCGTTGAATTCTTGAGAAATTCATCCTGTTTCCGCCTTTCTCGTCACTTGTGAAAAGAGATACAAATCATAAAGGAGTGTTAATATAATAATAATAGTAATTTCATTAATATTAACATTACGATTAAGGTTAAGATTAAGATTAAGATTAAGATTAAGATTAAGATTAAGATTAAGATTAAGATTAAGATTAAGATTAAGATTAAGATTAAGATTAAG
>JAULBU010011368.1:0-23512 GCA_032358235.1 Odonthalia washingtoniensis
CAGCAGCATGGACGAGAATGGGACACTGTACGATTTGAAAAAAGTTTGTAACACAAGCCGCACTCGTCTGCTCTGAAGACGTCTCTCGCCCCATCACCATCACGTCACTGCTGTTAAATCATGTTAAACCGAATTACCGACAACCCAAAACTATTGAAAAAAGTGAAGATGAAATGCCATCATGTAAAGGTCTAATCTAATGGAACACTTCAATCGAAAAAGAGCTGGAAGCTCCACAATAATTACGTAAAACTAGAACGTAACGACAAAAATTATGATGTTGATTCCAGTAGAATAATAATTAAATTACATACCATATTCAAGTCATTTATGTTACATACTTTTGTTAATCTTCTCCGAAGAACATTTGCTGATGATAACTTTGTAACGGTAGATCAGGACATTCTTATAACTTTCCTGAAGTCCGGTTTCGTATTAGAGGATTTCATACCAACTTTGAAAAACTACGATACCGCTGATAACGGATTTATATCCGATTTATATTTCCCACAAATACAACTTGTGTGAAATATAACCAACGCATACTGGCATCCTAATATTGGTGCTACTAAATCTGTTCCGAGAACTTTCGATTTATTAAGGGTCCGTTCTGATTAGGCACCGTAATTCTATATTCAGAACGTGCTTCTTTTGTTTCACGTAAAATATTATAGAAAGAAACTTTCTCCCGAAATGAATTCCTTCCAGTATATGGAAGCAACACTACTGACAGATGGTGTTGAAACTGCAGAGGAAGTAGACTACACAACTTTTTGACTTGTTTCCTTTCCATAATCTCCTTCGCCAAAATAAATAGCACGCTGAATTCTCTTCCTGGGACCACCTTCACAATGGACACGCGGCACAAGATTCTAAACATTGCTCTCAATTATTTGCTGCTGCGTTTCAATCATATCGTCATTTTCATTTCCCCTAAATGCCCCTCTGTATCAATTCCTGTGATTTTTTGGTTAAGAAAAGTTCACGGAATTTCCTCTCACTGTCAACTTTGGTTTCTCTGTAGCTTCATTTTCAATTTAAACATCAAACTATTTGTCTCTCCTTCATAATATTCATAAATTTCTTTCATGACTTCTGTAACTATCTCAGAATCAAGTAATGATTTGATTACTGGTCACTATTCTTACAGTTTTGAAATATAACAGCCGAAAATAGTACCACGATCATTACAATCATATTTGTTGGTTCACATAGGTTCTACAGTTATAAGTACTTGGTGTCTTCTTGGAAAAATAACAATAGCCGTTACTGTGCGCTACAAGTTTTGTACAGATTCCTTCCCTTGGGAAATACCATCAGTCAACTTAAAAGTAGGAACTATAAGCTCCTCTTCTACTCACATATTTACTGAGCTCCTTATGTACTCTAAAGTGAGACCTGTGCCTTCTGGGAGTGTCTCGCTAAACACAGACACACAATTGACCTATTTGTGACCCCGCATTTCTTATACACTTGAATACATTTCATTATCAAGTATATCCATGCACCGCGTCTTGCAATACTTAAAATAGTACCATCGATAATTTTCTTCCAGTTGTTGTTCGTTATATACTCCTACATTCCGTGAAGGATAGGTATGCCAATACGACGTTTGAACAATTGTAATTTCTCCGCCTCCTCATCGTTTTCGTCTTTTGAATTATTCTCATGTTCTTCCAAGAATGTAACGTTCCAGTGTAAATTTCGTAATTCGGCCGGTCAATCTTCAAAAAATTATAATTTGATGATATGTGCCCATCACCACCACGAATAGTCGTATTTTGCTTCAGTTTCAATTGTCTTGAGGAACATTTTTGCGTTCTGTACCTTTATAAGGTTTTAAAGTAATCTGACATAGAGAGGCTATCCTTTTGAACCGCAAACTCCATATTCCAGACAGTTTAATAATTTCTTTCTAGCAATTTATTTTCGGGAGCTGACTGCATCAGATAACTTTTGTCTAAGGTTAGATAAATAGCTTGGTCATTCATAAAACATTTCGTTACTTCTTTTCTAAATCATTATGTAGGATAAAATTAATCCGCATCAACATCCTTCAGTTATTCCTCAATAATTTTTTTCAAATATTTGAACATAGCTATCACAAGACGCTGTGTGTTATGTTCTTCGTTCCACAACAACCATTTATTTTATTGGGGATATCCCTTCTTCATCTGCGTTTTAGACACATCTTCTCCACATACTCCGCACGCCCAGCCCATAATCGTCCCCTTTTCTTCTCAATGGGTTTCAACTCGGATGTTTCTCTGCGTATCCACAGTAGCAAATTTTTCATCCACCTTGAACCACACCAAGAAATGGTCAGTAAAAGACAAACAGAACTTTTCCATTCAGCAACCATCTCTGCTTCTGCCTAATTATAGCATCAAATATTCATTCACGTTTAACACAGTCTGTCTCTCCCGTTTCAGTTTGCGGTTCTCCGCTTCAAGAAAATTGCTTTTTTCCAAAAGTGCTTTTCTTTGTTTCAATATGCATAACAATGTTTTCAGCAGCCTTCTGACCCCCCTTACATGTGTTCTGACTTTGAACAACATTATTCAAATCGCCATCACTTCGCCTCAACTATGTTTTTAACTGTACAATTTTTTTATTCTATAGAGGCACTTTATTCTAGCAAAGAGACTCTACACAATATTGCTTCCGGTCCAGACAAATGTTGCTCCATATATTCCGATGCAATATCGTCATTTTCTGGCAGTTAGCGACCAGAAGTACATTGTATGGGGAAATTATAATTCCAGAATACAATAGAGTTGTCCCTGTCTTTCTACTTACCTACCCTGATTCCTGAACGAAGTTACTACCTACTCTTCGTCCTTCACCACAAATATTTCCTGTCGACTTGTAACCCCTATTTCCGTCGACGTTTATTTATTCACGGTATGACAGGAACTATTACCATCATTAACCGATGTTACAACATCTTATGCATTTCGATCTTTATCTTGGCGAGAATTTCTTTTCACCCTAGTATGCACTTCCATGATATGCTGTATTTATTTTTACTTCATACTGTAATGGAGGCTTTCAAGATAAATTAATCATTGAAATCAACTAAAATTCCGAATAAAGAGCAGTATTACGGCTCCAATTTATATTCAATGCTCTAATTAGTTTCTACAAACGCCTGAACGGTTTCCTAATCTCTGATTTATGGAATGTTTTCGTTTGAGTTTGGCATATAGCGCTACATCATAGTGCCAACATTATGTTGGCAAGCATATCTGAAAATGAGAGGCGGCTTTCATTTCGAAAACATATGAAAATGTATGGGAAACCAAATTGGTGTTTATAGTTTGAATTTACCCAGTCCATTTACTTAAGATGTCTTCTGTTCTGTTCAACATCCATTTGGAACGGTCGAAAAATTTCATAATTTACGGTTGGTTATTTCTATTTTTGACACAACCATGTGAATGGCTTTTGTAAATTTGAATATTTGAAAATGTTCATATTCGAAATGCAATAAATGTATACACAAATCGTTACAAATTTTTTAAATACATCTCCATTTCTCATACCCCATTTCACATGAAACAGCGTGTTTCGGAACGTGAGGTTAGCCATTACCAGTTATTTATAACTGGATTTTTGCCAGTATCTTCTCGACTTTATGGTCTTTCTATGATTCCTGAGAGTCTCCCCAAAATTTGCAGTTTAATAAACTCATTCTACATGACTAGTAAGGGACAGAACAAATTCCAAAGGACAGTTATTTACTAAATAAATAATTAAGATCTAAATTTGTGAAACTAACAACTGAACAGCCAATTGAAAAAATAATATTGTTTGTAGAAGACTGGGATCCCGGAGAGTTGAGAGATCTGGATTGTGAATTTGATGATATGGAAAGTAGTCTGAAATAAATTGAACGTAACGCCACAAAAAGTTTAACCCTGAATATACCGAAGAAAAATTTTATCACTGTTAAATGGCATTGGTTTTGGGAATACATTGGAACAGAATGTGAAATTATACATAACTGTTAACATAACAGAAATAGCTTCTAATTGGAAAATTATTAAAACAGTTGTAACTACATATATAGAAGGACACGTTCGTAAGAATATATTCGAAAGTGAAGAAAGTAGCAAAATAAATTGAAAGAACGGGTAATATTAGTGGGAAGGAAATGTTCTTTTAAATTAAATAACGTCCACTACGAAGTCATGTGCGGAAATAGTCTTCTTCTTTTTCTGTTTCTTCGCAATTTACTGAATGACGTTCCCTGTAGAAACTATTGATATAAAACCGCTGATTTGGCCGTCGTACTTGTTCGTGAAAACAATTAATTCTAAAATGAGATCTGAGCACATATATTGATGAACAAATGTCAAAATAGATAATACTGTACCACTCTCTTGTCCCCAAAATGTTTTCCACATATGTTGTAATATCATGGAGTATTTTGTAGTCCAATTAGTCAGCTTTTGACGAACGCAAGCATACACAGGTCAGAATTTTATCAACGTTGTCCAAAAGCTGTGTGAATTCCATGTATTTACCGAAAACCATTCCCTTCTTGAATGTGATGTAAAACGGCTTTATGTAGAATAAAAGTAGCACTTATGCGATATATTAATCGAGAGCTTTTGTATCACCCTCCTTCATAAGAGCGGGGCTGTTCCTGCTTTTCATTGTACGGCCAAATTTTGTAGTCGCAAAACTTAGGTCCCTATTACAACGGTGTTCTGGCCAGGACAGTAATGAAAATTGTTTATAATACCATCAAACTCTGTTAGAATGTGGAGATGGCCTTCAACTATATACCCGGACTTCAATGAAGAAACAGCAAAATGAAAGTCCGCAAACAAATTTTCATTATCAAGTAAATAGTTACGAATGATATTAGTGAAGGCTTGACAGTTACGTGATAAATTGATAAATTTAGGAGATAGATCTGGGATGGCAGTCTAGTTCTATTTCTCCTTCGCTCTTGTGATGGTTTCCATTTGCTGCATTGAAACCAATACTCCATCGGGCACCAAATATGTAGAGCGTTGTTCGCTTGAATGTACTGGAGACGCCGTTTCTGATAAATACTGTATAAAATTCGTGTTGATACCATTGTTAAGAAATGCAGCATGCTTTTAACTACATCTTAACGGATCTATTGTTGGTCCTATAGTTTTTACAATTTCGTCCATTCGTGTTGCAAATATTTTGGAAGTAGAACTATATGATTTCTTAAAGAATGTACTGGCGTGCTAGTAAGGTGAAGCATCAATTATATTAAGACCCCCTAATTTGAAAATATATCCTGTGACTTGTTCAAATATATTTTCAATGCATGAATTCCAGTATAATAATGTTCCCCAAACGATTCCATGCATTGAAATTTAAGAATTGATATTCGTTTTCCAATGTTAGGACTTATTTCCTCTGACTATTCGTGGTGTGTATTGTCAAAAAGTAAATCTTATATCAAAGTTGTGTAACTTGTGCAATAGTTGCAAGATATGAATCTGCTTGACAACCAGTAACCTTATCGATATATGCTGCCGTAAATGAGAAAATCAAATCCAAAAATTTGTAAGTCTTACCTTATAACATTCCTCAGATGGAATTATTCAGAAATAAACCATTCAGCTGCTGTGAATTTTCCTCTGATAAGAAATGAACACGCAAACTAGGACCAGCAACCTGATTTTCTATTGCAGCCATTAGTGAATTTCAAGCCCGTAACGAAGCGGTGTGGGGTTACCGGAATGTTTTCCGTTTCTTCGTTTGTGTAGATCCTGAATAAACAATTTTGGACTTGATAGATATGTCATGAAACATGCATTAATTGCCTTTGATGTACCGAGATGAAGGTTGTGCAAGGGTTCATATGTAAACACTGAAAACAATCCTGTAATAAGAAGACGAGGATGTGTGTTTTTGTTAAAGTTTCCAAAGAAGGGATCAACGGACCTGTTGGAATATATACTGCATTATATTTTGAGAATTTTTCTGTAGGAGCTTCTTCTGTAGTGCCGGTGATGCTGAGGTTGGTTATTTCAACGAATCTAAAACTTCACTTCTATTACTTCTGACGTAGTCAACAGTTCTGGGTGTAGAAATAGTTCAATTCTTGAAGTCCCGTAAGGTCACTAAGCATCTCACGCATGGACATTTCCGCGTAAACTTTTGTAAAACTCCTGACATGTCTTTACTTTCTGGTGTATCACAGCAGTATTAAACTATGACAGGTAAACCATTCCATATGACATTGCTTTTGGTTGAAACATGGAAACTTTCCAAAACTGTTCGACTAACGGCTCAATAATCAAAGTCATTAGTTAATACAGAGAAAAGATTTTATCATCTCGTCCTCATGAGGAAGTGGTTAGTAGTACATGGTCATCAATGATAACATCATCAGTACCTGCACCATCGTTGAAGAGTAAATATTTTCCATCAAGCTGTAGCTGTGATCTTTGTGAGCCGATCATACGGCAGCTAACGAAATTATATCCATCTTTTACAAGAAAACTTATTGTTTCAACAGACATGTTAATAAATATGAAGTGTACAGGGTATCCCACTAACTAATGCGAACTCAACGATGTTGCTGTTTTATCTGCATATATCTGTAATATTCCAACAAAATAATTCGACATTGTACCTATACTATGATTCCATTCAACTGAAGAAAACTCACTACACATAATCTGTGTTCTTCTGAACATGTACAGGTCTGTAAAGAATTGTAAATGAATCGGATGATGAACATATGTATGGTCTAGTTTGTTGTAACATGATCTGAATTTTATGTCATTCTCATTCACAACACTCATATCTGTACACAATACCTCCATGATGTCTTTCTTGTATAAAAAGGCTTTTCTATTATATTCTGAAGCAGTGCTGTATGGGACCTCAACTTTTTTTGAACCATGATCCATTAGACTCTGAGTGACTGTTTTATCTACAAGTCATATATATAGCTTCAAACTTGGTAATTTTGTTACGAACAATGTCTGCATTGAAAATTTCTTTTCCAAGCGACTGTATAACTCTGCCGACAGCAGCCTATGTCATCTCAAAGTGCCAACAATTGGTTTTAGATAGCTGACACATCTCCGCTCATCTTTCCGGAGGCATAGATCTATGTTACATCTGGGCTGAATATTTTATTTGGTACTTCATCGACTTCGCTGGTGTCAGCTGGTGACCCATGGATCTGAACTGGTGGAGCACCTCCCCCCACCCTTAGAACCAATTGTTACTGTTCTTGCTGGATGTAATCGTTGCCTTTCTTGTAATTTTATGTAATTGAATGCCGTTTCAAATTAGTCAATACGTTGATGGAATATTTGCAATATCTAGTATTGCTTACAAATTGTTTCGTGAATATTGTTGTTGGATGTAACTTGATTTTTGAAACCATTTCGGAAATGAAATACGGTGAGGATCACAATTCTCTACGATGAGAATGGTTGATATTGAAGTCGCAAATAATTGAATCGATTGTTTTGAAATTATTACATTCATTCATCTATAAAAATCAAATGGATTAAAAGAATTACTCCAAATTGTTAACAAGTTGTTACATTTTTTAAAACTTTAAAACGTTAAAATTGGGAAAAATAGGGACAATATGAGTTTTACCATCATAAAGAACGACTCAGAATGTGATACCATAAGACTGTGATCCAATACCCTGTACGTGTGTCGGACACACTCTGCAAAAATGTTTGCAATATATGGTGCGAAAGTAAACCCAGTGTGGAATGCTTTGTCACTTTCTACCTCCCATAAGTCAGCACTCTCTGGAAAATGTCAAAGTTCCCGGTTTTGGAAACGTGATTTTCGAGGAGCACAGACAGCACAGTAGTGTCTATAAAAAGGATGTCGACGGTAGATTACTTTCACCTGAAATAGTAATTGTGAAATTCCAGAAGTTGAAACAGTAGGGTTTTCAAGCACGTCTTTCAACAAAAGAATTTCTATTTGTTTTCTGGGTAAACAGGAGAAAATTATTTCACTGCATCATTCTGTGAAGGTTTCATGAACTGTCTATGTTTTCACCGACTAGGTGAAACGTAAGACTTGATGACTATGACGTGGTGGCACCACGTCATAGTCATCAAGTTGAAGGAAGGAATTACATATTTTGTTGAACATTTCATCGAGAGGACCGTATTTCACTCTTTGCTAAATTTTTTAGCATGTTCCTGTATATGAACACTACATTGGTTCGTTGAACAAACTGATGTGGTGATGAACTACAGACTAGTAGTCGGAATGCATGGGTGAGAAGTTGTCACCCATGGACCCCACTACTACTCGTTGTAGAAACTGTGACCAAGTTCTGCTGTTTAGCTTTAATGATATTAAAACTATACAGCAAAAATTGGAGGTCACTATTAAAGCTCTTAAAGAGATAACTATGTCGGTACCCAAAACGCCGAAGCTACTGCAGAGGAAGAATCATAACTCAGCTTCACCATGTGGTCAATAGGCATGATAAAATCAAGTCCGTAATTGTCTTCAGCGATAAAACTCTCACCATGGATCCCGAGTATGAAATAATACTGGAAGATATGGTGACGGTATCAACAACGCGGAAGCCACCGCGGAGGAGAAATCTTAATTGAACTTCACCGTGTTGGAATTAGGCATGATGAATTCAAGTCCGTAATTGTCGTCTGAGATTGCCCCTACCCCATCGATCACGACTATTAAAACAATACTGGAAGATATAGTCTCGGTATCCAAAACGCGAAAGCCATCGCAAAAGAAAAATCAGAACTCGGCTTCACCATGTGGTAAATAGGGATGATTAATTCAAGTCCAAAATCATGGTATGCGATAGCTCCCGCCTCATGGACCCCAACACTGTATCTCCCAGCACCATTTTAATGGGGAAAATGGAAAGTACCACTTCTTGAAAAGGAAAAAGATTGAAAAAGAATCCCAGTAAATGTTCGCAGTCCTGCTTTTATAGCTACTTCCCGAAGATAAATTCCAGGTTAATTTTCGTACTACGTTTCGTTTTCTAAAAACCCCTTCTTTCTCTTTGTCATAATTTTTCAAACAACTGCTCAGTCCTGTTGAGAAATAGCAAACAATCGTATTGCATTGTTCAACATTAACCTAGAAGAAATTCAGGTTAATTTAGGTACTACATCCCGTTTTCTATAAAATGATTCTTCCTCTTTGCCATACTTTTTCAACAAACCGTTCAGTCCTTTCAAAAATGGACAAACGGTATGCATATTGCATTTTTTATCACCATAAAACTAGACAAACAATTGAGCAGAAATAACTCGATCAACTTGAACTTGATCGAGTAAAGTTTCAACTAATTTTAGTGGAATTCAATAGTGATAGATTGTAGTAGGAGGTCACCTTCTACAACGTTTGCTACCACGGTGGTAGCAACCGTTCCCAAAATTTTTAAAATCGTTCTTGATCGTGTAGTTTCTCAACATATTTTTGTCGAATTGCATTACGATTCATTGTAGTACAGGGTGATAGTAGTCCAAGCACCCTCTACTAGAAATGATTTTCAAAATTCAAAGAAAGGTTACCTACTTGGTGGTTGAACCAAATTATAAGAACGGTTGCCTGTGGAAACCGTTCTTATAATTTTTAAAACCATTTTTTATCGAGTAATTTCTCTAGAAATATTTGTCTAATTGGAATGGTGATAGATTGTAGTAGAGAGTGGTGAGAAACCGTTGTTGTAAATTTGAAAAATGAAAATGAAATGAAATTTTTGTACAGAACATGGAAGCGGTTGTCACGACATTATTAAAATATGTACGGTTGTATAAATGCAAGAGGCGAGTTCACGTAAAGATTTTTACATGTACTGTGAACTTACAATTACAAATCAACTATCATCATGGACTAGCAATAAAATTTTCAGGATCATATCATTGCAAAATATTTCAACTCCAACCTCAGACGACTTTTCTCACCTTTAAGCAGACATCTCAATATGTAATCAACTTCATACAATAAAGATGAACATCAAACAACGATCCCTCAACATAATTCAACAAGTAACGAAAGGAAATATGGAATTCAACAATGAGAAGCGCATCAACTAGCCCGTAACGTCTGATCCATTATCTTTCTGTGGAAGGGGAGGCGACTTTTCATAGGTCGGTATTAGGTGATCAGGATGGAAAGGATTATACATCTACGGGCATTGCATCAGGTGATATAGTTACATTATTCTGCCCAGACTGTACTTCTGCAGAAGGTTACACCAACATTTCGAAATTCAACAAGACAACAGATTCAACTAAAATTTCAAAAGTTGCGGTTGAGAGTGCGTTAGTAAAAACGAAACCGTTTCTTGGTCACAGTCAACATGATAGGAAGATTTTCAATTGAAATATTGACACAATGGAGGGAGTACCGGAAAGCCCGAATATGATCATCATAGAAGAGGTTGTCATCAAAAACAAGTACAATAAAATTCCATACCGTGTATGCTGTAAAAAGTAACCAACAATCCTAAGACACCGGATGATTTGAAGTCAGAGGAAATATCTTTTCACTGTTGACATTCCCAGGCAATTACAAGCTATGTGGAACCTGAAGAAGTGTAAACTGAAAAGGAAACAAACAAAAAGCAAACACAACATGTGTAGGATGATGTTAATTCGTTGAAACTGAATAAGTTCAACATCGCCAATTACACGAGCGTGGAGGTCTTTCTAAGATCACAGCAAACATAAACTTTCAAGAATCCTCTCCACGACGTGGACGCAACACATCAAGATTATTTCGAAAGGTCGTTTCAGAAGAAGAAGTACGAGGTTAACTATGGAATTATATCTGATATATTTGGGAAGAGCAATCTCCTGGAAGTCAATATATATGATGAGTTAGATTCTGTCGATGATGTGCTCACTCGAGACAATGGTAAACTGTGTTTACGTGAGAAAAACACACTGATGGTTGTTGATAGTTGTCATTGACTTGCTACAATTCAATTATTGCCGAAAAGGGAGACTGATAGGACGTTGGACTGGACAAGGGAATCAATTCTTCTTGTGGTGGTGTCAGGAAGATAAAAATTCTCGATGCCACCATGGTAGGTGTTCATCCTCAGTCCCACTCGGAAAATGTGCTCATCAAATACGAAGGAAAGATGTATCCAATATTGAAATAATGTCGAGCGTCCTTCGATATGCTGAGAAGTTCAAGGATTAGTATGGTAAATTGTTTGTGTTGACAACGACAGATGATATTTCGAACTACATGCGTACTTGAAATTTCCTGGATAATATTGGATCAAATACGTACGCTCGGTATGCACGTGTTGCGAAAATGTTGGTAAACTATGAGTCTGTCCTGACACGGTTGAAGACAATTGAGCAATTGGGAGATGGGGAGGAGTCTAAAAACTTATGTGTAACATATTTAAACAGTGCGTGTCTCCTGATTGGAAGAGAGGAAGATATCATGCTTCTTCTCGATGGGACGCAAGCACATTTTCAAGGTGCAAACAGGAGTCATTAGATGAAACCATAAAATATTTGGGTTTAGATTTGGATCCACCGGCAAATCAGACAAATAGTTTGGAGCCACTGGCATCTCAAAACCAAACATCGCCTGCTCAAACATCTCCTCAACTTAGATAAGAACTGTAACAGTTCGATAACTACCTTCCTCCATCAATACGACCATACGGATGTTCACGACAATAACAGAAAATGGTTCAACTTTTTCAACATGTAGTTACGATTGTACACATGTTACTACATCGAAAACATTAGTTCAGATATACAACTGAACTTGATGAAGAATGGAAAGAAGAATCAATGAGGAAAGAAGAAGATCTGGATATGGTGGAATTCTTGGCGATCGCAAAGTTGTTCATCAGAAGATAACAATAAGAGACGGCCGGAAGTTACTAAGGTCAGAATTTATCCCCGATTTTCATCGTCTGCATATACTTTTATAGTATGGTCATATATTAGAAATCGGAAATCTGGCATAAATGTGGGCTGCAAAAAATGTAAATGGACCAGATTGAGGTATTGCAATTTTTGGATGATGACGGACGTTGGGGTTGTTCATATACTGACGAGTATAGTGGTTTTGGACAAGCTTTTGTTGTTAGGAAGAAACATCAACTGAATAGTGAACGGTACTGCAATCTTGATGGCATGTCTGATACGTTTGAATTACTAAACAAGAAAATAGGATATTGTTTTTAACAGTTCCAAACCACAAGAATTGGCAAATTCTTTAAATAAGAAGAAGAAAGAATTACAGGGGGGAACACTTGAAAGATGAAGACAACAGACAAGACTGGAGTCCGATCCTAAACAAGGCGATGCTGAAAATGATTCAAATGATAGGAACAAGGGAATTGCTGTTACTCCATTACAAACCCATTACTGGAAAAACTGTTCGAAACCGAATTGTATGTAGAATTGGCGAAAAGACGTGCATCATTAGACGTAAGGGTTGGATGGATGTTTTAATTGCTGAATTTGTATAACAATTCAAAATTGAGAACAGAAATTGCAATAGCAGGGGGTAGATTTCTTATAACTGGTAAAGATTGCTTACCGCAGCATGATCATAACTACTTTGACTATATAGAAAGTTGTTAGCCTGTATATATCACAATTACAGTCTCCGATGAAGCTATTTCTCTATGGATTGCACCAGCATCGCACCGGTATGTTCATTACAGCGTCGAGTAAAAAGAACATTTAGCAAACAGCATGGAATTGGAAGAAAGTACTATCCCCGACAATCTATTTTAATTGGACACGGCTATGTTCAATATGCTGATGCGGGATGAAGAGGAAGTCATGCTCTCAGATATCATATGTTTATCAATCCCGAAGGTAGTAACTTGAGAGACGCCATTTTATATGCGTTTGGTCGGTAACTGTGGCGAAGATGTCAACATCCAATTAGGAATTATTTTAGAACACTCAAGAAGCTCTCCTAATGCATGGAGTTATGAAGATGATCACAAAGAAGATGATGGTGATCATATGAATTCCTAACATGAAAAGGTGATATTGCCACCTCTTGGTTGAAATTTGTGCAGCCTGGAATACTACCACTTTTTATCTCTCTTTTTTCTTGTGATGTGTTGACGAATATATTAAAATGTACACCATTTTTCATATAACAACAGTAAAGAGACTTTAATACTTTATGTTTTACTAACTGACATTCATTTCACGTCGTGACATTCTCCAGAGTTAACAGCTGCTTGAAACATAAACCAGAGCAAGTAAATTAAAATTATCATGTCCTGATAATCATTTAAATTTGAAAAAGTTTTCCTTTTTCTATTTTTGAAATTGAACTTTTTTTCAATTTTTAAAATTATAGCAATGGTGGTTACAATCTCCCACTAACTTTAAATGAACCATTACACGTGAAAGCATACAGATCACAGGAGCCAACATCAGCCGTTATAAATTTCAAGTTTTCGTCTTCTCAACACTTTTTATGTCGAACATCGAAACACGGTCATAAAATTAAATCCGTTTATTTCTGTAACTGTTCATTTGTACGACATTTCTATATTCTGCTATTTACAACACTTTCTGTTTCAGAAGCTATTCAATAGGTCTTACGTACTCAACGAAACAAATCATCTCCAACATTTTCAATCGTACTCCCTATTTATCAACATAATAGCTTCATCTTCATCTCCTGCACATAGGGCTGGATCAAGTCCTACATAAATTTTATCAGATGGTAAAATTGAAATCCAAATATTTACCATATCTGCTTTTCTACATAGCTCTGGATCTAAGACTTTTCAAGATGCACAATTCAACTATAGAATCATTTTCTTTAAATAATACTTGAAATGGACCCGTTAGGATACCCACCCAATCCCTATTCAACTAACTAAAATATTGGAAACAAACGCTAAAAAAGAGGGTACACGTTGTAACATGCACTTTTCCCATTTCTGGTCCTAATGTTGACATGAATTTAGCGGAATTTGGTGCACATGAATTTCGGCAGATAGCCAGTGCCTCTCTCGAAATATATACGTATCCGCAAAGAATTGGACATATGATGGAATTTTTCACAAACTTGTTCAAGACGAAGGATACGTAAACTGCATTCTTGGTTGGCGCAACATTTTTCATGTAGTGGTTCAATCAACCTCAAAGAGAAAACAATCCAATTTGTATGGTATGTAATGCCCAAAAACTTTGGGATGCATTATTTACCTTCAAACCGTTTCTATCATTAATGAATTCGTGAAGAAAACAAAGAAGAAGCGTCTTGCAAGTCTGAAACATGATACCGGCACGAAAATTATTTTCTTTGTTCAGGCATTGCTCAAGCCATGGACTCGACTAGGACGAGCAATAAAAATTGAACTAGCAAGCCACCTGTTTCAACATTATACCTATTACAGCTACGACAGTTCAACATTTTTTGTAATTGAATCAAGCCATGAATGTTTCGGTTCCATTGATCAAGAACAGACATTTTCTCATGATAGGTCTCCAGTCACTACACAAGATTTGGTATCTCCGGAAGATTGGAAACGTACACAACAAGAGGACACCTCATTTCGTTATATCAGCAAATACTTCTTCGGTACCCTCATAAGTTGTTGACCAACATTCAAATTTATGACACTAATTTGAAGTAACAGACAACGCCTACGTTTCTGTTACTGTTCTTGGTCAATGAGGACACCTCGTGATTGCCGTCAATCTTTTACAATTTTAAGAAACATAACGATCCTTTTAAGATTAATGTTCCGGTAATACCGCTTCTTCAAGCTGAAAACGTTTCTCCCCGAACTTCTAAAGCTTTCAATAAGTGAAATAGTTCAACAGGTATGGAAAATATGAGTGCGAAACATAAGATCTGTAAACCTAAACAAACTACTGATGGTACAGATGACATACATATGGACGACTTGGTTATTTCCCCACAATCTTTGGACGACAGTAACGATTACATCTAGGCAAAAGATGATGATGATGTACAACCTGCGGATTCCTTGCAGTTGGGACCAATTTCTCGTAAGGCTATGGACATTTTGTAGATTACAATCCAGAAATATTGCTGTTATTACGATATAGAATTTGCAAGTCTCTTTGATGTTTATGAAAATATAACGGATGAATATTTACGAGAGAAAGTTTATTTCATATTGACAGAACCTCCATACAACACCAATTTTCATCAACAATTCGAAAATTCGGAACAACTTCAATTTTTAGAAGACATGAAACTGTGCGTGGAATTTATAAAATGGTTTCAATGTAATGAAGTCGTGCACATATATATATATTTTTATCGGCGCTGCAGATTCCATTATGTGTTCTACACTTCAAGTCGAAGAAGGAATTGGTTCCGTTGGACAACCCCGAATATGATGAAATAGGACAAGGTAAAAAACGGGAAAACTTGTGTTCTGTGTCCAGAAAAATCGCCTGTTTCACACCAAGAAAAGGGGTTCCTATAATAAGAATCCGATACAGTCCCGTCTAACTCATCTATCAGTAGTGGAACAGGCAGTTCATTCATGGAAGGTTCGTATGGAGTGGGACAAATCGTTAAGAAGCGTTAATTACAATCGAACAGGTTTCAGTCACATAATTAATGCAGGAACATGCAATGAGATGAACAACATTCCGAAGGTGTGCAATAATGAAAAGGAATTCAGGGAATCTCAACAGAATGATCCTGTTGCAAGAGCCCTACTTCGACTAGAACAGAAATCTACCCAATGGATGTTGGATATCATCGATAAATTTACACTCCCTTGTGAGTTGGTTGTGGATCCGTGTGGAAGTACATTTTGAGTGGTAATTGCTTGTATTCTTCTTCCAAAGCACAGGAAGTTTGTTGGTTGCGATATGTCCGTTTCATTTTTGGAACATTCTTGGATTCAATAGGTCACTTTTTTTCGCGTCAATTACTAACAAAGGTTTCTGATATACGAATTGATGATGTTCTTCGAGAAGAATCTGTTTTTTATTAAAGACTTGGAGGAAATTTGAGTTAAAAACGAGAAGATATATGGAAAGATACACAAGGTGTCCCTACTGTTCAAATTTTCAAAGGCGGATCCGCCACTTCATTTTGTAGTGTATTGGAGAACCAGGTTTGCTCAATAACGGTGACGCAATACTATGGAGTAGGAGTTGATTATCATATAAGCAAGCACTTGATTGGATTTAAATAGAATCTTTACGATCAATGGAGTCCTGGGCTTTGGTTTTGACACTTAATCTGTCTACAATCAAACATGAGAAGGCTGGTTTGGGCGTTTTTTAACGAAATATAATTCCACAACATTCAATCATCGTTTATCATTACGGAACTATCGTTTACGGTAATATTGGAAACAGCAGTTCGTTCAAAAAACCATACGGGGACGGAATGCTTCCAGTAACTAGAGCAAAATTCTTTGCATAATGGGGAAATTGTCCACACAACTTCAAGGGTCGTGATGGAGAGCTTAATACATCCTGGATTGTATCTGCTCCATCGTGCATTGCAAGACACATAAATCATTTTCAAGTTATTAAAGGGGGTGAAATACCTAGTGCCGGAAGCTCACTCATTCCAAGGTGGGAGAATTGTGCATTTATTATGATTCCAAATTGTATATCAGATGCATCCTCATCTTCGTACCAACTTTTGCAGATTCAATCATTTTATCCCATTACAAAAGGTGAAGAACTTTTCCTTGATTACGGTACCGACCATACATATCACATTGAAACAGATTAGTACTCTTTATTTTCAATTTTATACTGTATCGTTTTGTCAGATATTTTATAATTGATCCATAACATACTGAATTACATATATGTTATTCTTTCCACTACTAGTGACTTGGTAAGTAAAATTATATATATTCTCTTATTTCCAGAAACTATCCTAATATTTGATATTCTTACTCCTTCAGTTGCAGTATAACAACAGAAATGGATCCTTTCCATTTTGTGTTCTGAGTCTCATTTCCATTTTTTCAAACATTCCTGTCACACGTTATGGTGACGGACACATGAGATTTTTTTTTCAAGTAAATGTGGATGATACACTTTCACCCGTTAGATTACAGCATTTACTACAGGCTCCAATTTCGTTTCTGGGTTCTTTCCTGTCATCCTATCAGACGTTTCGTACAGTAGATACCAATATATGCAAATGTCTCATCCCTTTCCAAAAAGATGGAATGAAAAACAGCAATCTACAAAATAGGGGCCAATCTGATTTCATGACGATATTTTTACATACTGCACGTAACTACACTCACTGGTTGCCCAGACTTGATAAAGTTATCAGTTTGCGGGCAATATGAAAATATTGGGAAAATTCTACGATGTTTCAATGTTCCAATTTTATTGGCCACAAAATCATTGAAAGCGGGGGTTAATGTGGGCAGAAAAATGAAAGTACACAGAGTCCATCCGAATAATTCTACTGCATGAATGTAGAAACTCAATCCTGGAATCACAGACTGGTTTGAGACCCCTTCCTGTTTATTCTTTTCCGCATGTACAATTATTTTTCACTTTCAGTTTCAAATCGATATCTACTAATTCTTAATTTTTGAATCATCATCTTTCCACTAACCCCTTTTTTCATATGGCTTTCATTCTTTACATAGTACTATCACGAAATTATCACATCTTCGTATTTGTCCATATATACAAGCCACTTCGATGTTTGATGTTTTGTTCTCAATTTTCCTATATGTGTATTTATTGGTACTTTACACGTTCAATATGTTGCTCATTTAACTGCCATGCTCAGTTCAGTACTGACATAGCATCCTTGTTTTGCTTCTATGATATGCACAGGCTTAACTGTTTAATGTTTCGTTTTAAATTTTGCTAAAAGGTTTTTATTCGTACGTTTCACTTTCAATATGTTGCCCGTTTAACTACCATGCTAGTTTTATTACTGAGAAAGGGGCTCATACTCAAAACGTGTGACATTTTCTATGATATGCACCTCGATATTTGGTTTTCAATTTCCATTCAAGTTTTTAAATCGATAATTGCACGTTCAATATAATGATCATTGTACTACCATGCGAAATGTAGTTCAGGAACAGTCTCTTTACGACGTCCCAAGTCCAGAACGCCATTCATGTTCTGAATGAATTGGGCTCCTATAATGGCGTCGAACAAAGCACCCTCAAAAACCAAAAAGTCTACAAACGTCGTTGCCTCGCCGAAAGAAGCGGTCTCCTCTTTCAGTAACCTCATTTGGATTGAATCCAACAAATAGACATCGATTACCCGTCCCTACGGTTACGCTTCTTTTATTTTCTTTAGAGACCACAGCCAACATGTCAATTAGAGTGCATGAGAGTACATTGAGCATGACTCCCGCGCCCAAGAGCGTACTCAGTTCTTGTCCATATACATTCAACTCGGACATCTAAAGCTTAAGGCGGTCATGATCATCCCTTTTCACGACCCCTTTCTCTCAAAAAGTGTTCTTGTTAAACCCCGCATGAAGGGAGAACAGTCGGGTGATGCATTTTTTTGTTTCTTCCGCATCTCCACGTAACAGATGTCTAAAGTTGAAGCCAGAGGATGCGCTTGAAAGGCTCAATAGGACATCATACTTTGTTGAGTTTGAACTGAACTCCGTCTTGACATCATTCTTAGGCGCCTTCTTCTTCTTCACTACACTACGGCGTGACTCTGCCTTCTTAGCCATCTTTTGCGTAGAATTATCTGGGCTAATGACTCATTTAATTTATTGGACCGTACCCCTCAGGGCGTGTTTTCTTGGGAGGGGGTTGGCCATCTGCGCCCCGTTTTACCGCCACCACATACTAGTCTACTTCGTAACTTGGATCCACGACGGGGTTAACACCCTCCAGAGAGGACTCATATCTATAACTAGACCCATATATATATCTTCTTGTAATACTTCCATCAGGTCCAAATTACCCTTCCGTGCGTTCTATTTACGGTGCGCCCAACAAGTTTCTGCCATGTATCCCAACTTAATACACCGGGAGCACCGCATATCTCTATAAGGGTTGTCTGGACAACAGTTGAATTCATGTCCGGGTTTCTTACAAAAGGAACAAGCAAGGTCCACCCCACCACCATCTGGTTGAGACGGGCCAGGGTTCAAAAGAATATTTGGACAAGAGCTTGAACCAGGGATTGAACTCTTCTGGAAGATTATGGCTAGAACTTCCAACTGGTCCTTGACTGAATTTATATTTGACTCTATATCGGTGACGCGGAAGTCCACGCGAAACAAGAGTTTGGGTATTTCTAGACACTCTGGGCACAAATTTATATTGATGGATGCGATATTGACTCAGACATACCAGCTTACTGGAACGCTCGGTGACCATTATCATAGTGGACAATGGCTTTTTTGAGGAATCTGAAATATTTTGCATCTCTTTATCTTACAAACAAGGGGAATTCCAATACCTCCGTAGTTGCATCACGCAGCATGCCGCACTTAGCCTCTTTGTTAAAATAGGCCTTAGCGTAAAGCTAGGCATCTGTTCCATTTTCTTCTTCAAGTCGTCTTTTAATTAAGAAGCCTCTGTGGCGGGATAGATGATTTGTTCAGGCTCTTCCTGTTTTTGAAACTGACCCAGAAAGGCCTATTTGACAACGGAAAATGACTGTGCCTCCTAAGTACGGTTTCCTTCGGTTGTTAGTCTTTGAAAGAAAAACCCGAAGGCATGGTTGTCAAGGTGAGCGAGGAGTTCAAACGACTTCTGAATCCCCCCCTTGCCACGGATTCCTTCATTCTCAAAGTGGAAAAAGTACATCAACACATCTCCCTCGCCCTTGAAGATTCGTGGCGTTCGTCATCCTACCGCTACAAGAGTACCATGTTGACGACAAAAGGTTACGTAGGAGGTTGAAGGAGTCTAAACAGAGAAAACGAAAAAGAGAACGATTAAAACTTGAAAACAAACAACTTTACTCACAATCCTCTGGAAACAACGATGATGATCAGCTCTACCTATCCTCTCCTTTTCTTCTACCATTTTCTGCTCAGTAGCGCCAGAACCGAGAAGAAAAACAGGATTAACAAAAGACACCAATACCCTACCAAGACGATCAATCAAACGGGTGCAAATAGATCCGAGGCGTTGGATCAATCAAAACGTTCCAAACCAAAACAACAACAAAAGAATTAAAATCAAAACAACCATCATAGCGGACACGTCTACAAAATAACCACTACAAATCCCTAACGATGTTAGGATCTAACCCTGTGATGGTTTTCTGCCGGATGTCATGCGAAAGAAAAACCTTACAGAAACTTTTCAAATTAGAATTTTTAAAATTGTGCCCCGTTTCCCCATTTCAAAAACCTTCAAATTTTCGTCAATCAACTATTTTGCCCCAATTCTCACACTTTCGGCCGAACATTCATGTTCTACTTTCCCTTTTCTTTTATGAGCCTTTGCAACCGATGTTACCTTTACCTAGACTAAAGTCTAGCTAATATATTACTTGTGTTAAAGGGTTGATAAATTCGTTATCACCATATCCAAGACGGTTAAATAAATCCATATAACCTAGTATGAACGTTGGTAAGTGTCAATGAAGTATCATATAGTGCAGCTTCGGCCTAGAAAACCAAGTTGCTTCGAAAGTAAGAGTAGACTAAGAGTTATTAAGTAGGGTGGAGCCAAATCTTGGCTGATTGCTACCAGGTAGACAGTTATGAATAGTTTCTAAAAGTAGAGCTGGGGAACAACTTTACTCGATAAAAACTTTGATGTGGACTCTCGAACTAGACGAAGTTCGAGAGTCTGTTCCAGTAGAAAGCAGATGGTCACTCTCGACTCAAGGGGTCGAATGTAAGTAATGTAATACCTCTTGCACTACAGTGCATGAGTATAAGCGAGTATACAGTACAGTAGATTGACACTGCCCTCAATTGGAGCAACATTACTCACACCAAACGGCATCTAAAATTGGATGTTACCCAAACCAGTAACAAAAAAAGAGAACGAAGCAGAAGAAAAAAAAGCAAAAGCAAAACAAACAAAACAAAAACAAATTTCGCAGAACGGTAGAGTTCTTACTTTGTAACTTCGAAAGGACAAAAAAGACACATGCGAGGATAGGTCCGGTGAATTCTCCAACCTCACTGGGGATTGTATATTAGTTGTTGCGGGGAAAGAATTCACAGTTGAGCGGGTAGTATGTGGAGATGCAAAAACGGATAAAATTGGCATAAAGTTGCTAAAGATTTCACGGCTCATTTAGGCGAATGATCCATTACTTGAGATTAATGTTAAGTGTACCATACAAAGATACACGAATCGTGTCTTGGTTCATAGACTTAGTAACACCATCAGCAAGATTGTCACCCGAGCAAATGAATCCAATATCTGAAATATCTTGGCAAAGAAAACCTTCACGAGAAACCGCGATGTCTAACATGAGACCTTTCCCATGTCTTGGAACCTTCCTATATTTCATTGAAGAGAGACTTGTTCTCAGAAAGTAGAGATACAGGGATGGGTGCAGTTGAGTGAAGGCTGCAAAGTTCATGGAAGGGCGAGTAGGCGATGTCGAACATGTCGCAAAATGCTATTATATCCTCACCAAGGACTGAACGAGCAAGTCAGCGATCTTTTCAGTAATTAAAGTGGATTTTCATGGCGTTGCTGCACTTGTCAGAGAAAAATTTGTATAGCCGAGTTCAGTGAAGTGGTCAGCATGTTTTGCGAATGAGGAGTATGAAAACCCAATAACTATTGGGAAGTCGAGGGCGAGCACAGGTAACAAAACGGAGAGAGGGCGTTTGTGGGTTTATTAAAAAACAAAGTTGAGGTGCTTGATTATCTTTTTTCTGTTGTCTTGGAACTTTTCCTCAGTTATTTGAGAAAATTGAGACACTTCTTAAAATACATCTGCGCGTAAATGATACATCCAAGCCAACTTCATTCTTGCTGATTGGAAACTGGATAACGATACTTGCAAGGGAAGTTATTTTGATGGCTTCCAGTGAAGTCAACTGATTGAGTTTCAGACATTCACCGGCAGAAGTATTGATAGATAATTTTAAAACAGTGAACGTAGACGGCAGTGAGTCATCATCAGCTATTTCGAAGCGCTCATGAATCAGTTCAGATAACTTGCGGAACTATGGGAAGTTCCAGAACGTATCATGTCTTAGACGTATGAGCCTGAGAGCCCGATGAGCCGGACATCATCCATAAGTTAGTAGAGTGATGGATCGGTTCTATTTATATCTTTGCGGTAATACTCGTGAATAGTCTCATTAGATAGGTCCCTGACTTGCATAGGCCGTAGAAACGCTTGAGTAGCTGCAGACACTCACCCAGGGAAAGTTCAAACTTCGGTGGTGCATCATGACTGTATATGGCACATGAGAGTTCACCCGCCGACTGAAGGTAAGCTTAATGGACATCAGATGTACGAACATCAAATCCATGGGATGCGAAGAAAGCGAGTAATAGAGGAATGGAATATGGTTGAAGAGTTTCTGAAGAGTAAAACATAAGCTTCTTCATTTTACCTCGATGACCATCAATTACAACACGAGACTTGAATTTGATTTTATCGTCATCGGTAGACTTGAGTGCAAGAATGAAACGACACGGACAAATGTTATAATATTCAGGTAGGTATTCCTGTACGATAATCTTATGTCTCTCGACGTAGAATTTCCAAAACATCTTTCTTCATGGCCGAAGTCATCTCTGGGAGAGAACAACGGGTGTCACGTAGATCAAATATCTCCGTTAAGTGTATATTGTAGTCAGTATCTTGATTCGGCGTGGATTGAAATGTATTGAGGGATGAATCAAGCGATTGAAAAAAGGAGTGCGAGGTCTGCAAAGAACTAAGTTAATGATTCAATTATGTGTAATTGAATGGCTTCTCGTTGTTTTCAGCGATCTTCGAATGAGCCAGTTTCCGAGTGTCTTCACTGTGAATAATTTCATACGAACCAACGCATTCTCCAATGTGATTAGTTAAGAGCTTTTTGCGCCATTCAATAACTTTATTACCATATTTGTATGAGATGAGAGCAGCAGGTGGTATCTGATGACGAAGTGCACGCTGAACACGATCTTTTCCATATTTTAGCCCATTTATTTTCAAGCAGCGTTTGCGACGGCGGAACGTGCGAATAACTCGGGCCTGAGAAAAATAGTTTCGCCCATGGCTTGTATCTGAGGTATTTCTCCCAAAACAAGAGAAGATTGAACTAAACCTTCAGGACTAAGCGTGTTTTTCATCCTCTGAACCAGACATAGCGAGGCTTATTTCACGCTTTAATGATGGGTAGTCAATGAAGAGCTTTCTGAATGTTGAAAGGAGTGGATGATAATAAAGTTCGACTATACCCAGTGTTCAATGAGGTCCAACTCCTGTCTGAGATATATCGGCATTGTATAAACGTCCAAATGCAATTAAATTTCTGAGAGAGATGAGCCCTCATCGAATGGAATACGGTTAGGTGAACCATTGTATATGAGAAACCAACACTTCAGTAGAGTGTCCCACATTTGCTTAGTAAAAACATGTGGCAG
>JAULBU010011379.1:0-23501 GCA_032358235.1 Odonthalia washingtoniensis
GTATTGTTTCTCCTCGGCTTCTTCTTGGCCGGCATCCGTAAGCTCCCAACTACCACTGGACGAACCCTTCTGATAATCCCCAGTATTCATTGTTGGCCCTTGCAACTGTTTCTGTTTTTCTTGTGATTGCGTATGATGCTCTTCTTGCTGTTCTTTTTGAGTGTCTGACTGTTTCCTTCTCGTTTGATTTATATTCTGCGACTCCGAAGACATATCGGTTATAATGAGTCGTTTTTCAGGACAATTTTCGCTTACGGCCCTTTTAACTGCCCCGCTATGTACCTAACTTACACGCGCCCCGATTCACCTGAGCTACCAGCCACACCACTTTGTAATCCTGGCCTAAGCTCCGTTTCATCGGCAACCACTACCTGCTCCTCCGTGTGGATTAATCTCCGGCCAGACCTCCAACTCACACGACCGGCACCCCTCATCAGTCACGAGGCACCTCCCGACCTGCTCCTGACCACTCAACTTTCCGTTTTATCTGTTTACAAAAGCACACTAACTACAACGCTCACACGTCACCCCGACGTCCCCGCGAGCCACCAACCTGATAAGAATCTGGTTGGCAGCTTGTCGTTTCCACGTTCTTCGCGGTGGCTCTATACACCGCTCCGTCAAATTCGCGTTTGCTCTGCTCACGCATGTTCTCTCGCTCCTGCCAGACAACAAGTCTGCACACGGTGTTTGGTTTTCAGTCCCTTAATTGGGTCGCTCGCGCCGCTCTTAATTCGCTCGTTGGACTTCCTATTTTTTTATATTTTTCTCTCGATAATCTCCCTTTTTTTCTTTTTTCTTTTTTCGTATTCCGCTTCCTTTATTTTTTTCCTTCTTCCATGATTCGCTGGTAACGTGAATTGTATACTGCGGGACGCAATACCTAAGAAAGGGGGCCTGTAGCGTATCACGCGAGACATACTACAGCCATGCAAGCATAGCTGTACACTTTACGATGTGTACGCTCCACACCTCACGGTGCCACCGTCGCCATCCGACGGTGTCCGGTCCCCTGTCTCTAATAGACATCCACGGGCACAGACTGACGTACGATCCATAAGGAGGCAAGCGAGAACATGAACACACTCCCAACACGAACAGGAGACACCTGTCTCGCAATAAAGACACGTTTCCTTCCGTTTCTCGGTTCAGGCAGCTTTGCACTACCATTCAAAGAGAGCGTTTCTACAGTACCTACAATACTGTAAGCAACGCTGTAGCTTTCAGTATTGACAGTAATCGTTACACTCAGTGCATCCAAATTTTCATATAATATGGAACATTTAACAATATCTAGCTCTCCATAGCTCCCGGCGGTATGAATATTAAAGAAAGCAAATACTCTTTTTCAAATTTGATTTTTCAAATGCGAAAAAACACTAAGTTCATCGCAGAAAGAAATCTCTGTAGAAAAGTGGTAGACTTAACACGTGCCGAGCGAAAAGACCAAAATTTGAGTTTTTTCAGATTTAATCTGAAAAAACTGAGAATTCATGCGCAAAGTCTACAGCAGCCGAATCGAATCTGCCTTATCAAGACAAGAAGAAAAAACAGGAAGCCGAACTCCTTCACAGACCATCCACCGAGATCTCTGTTTCCGGTTTTGCCACCAGCACCGCCATCAGGCGTCACCGCCACACGCTCGAAGACCACTACCAAGTCTGAAAGCGACGTCTTTTTCTGTTTCTGTTGGGATATATCCTTAGACGATTATCGACATTTGAAAATTAGTGCCATGCAATTTAATTGGCCAATGTGCAACGCACTGTATGCAATGATGATGTCGTCAATTTTGCACAAGCTTTCAATTGGACGAATCCGTCTGTACATTCTGGAAGCCGAATACGTCAATAATGTGCACTGCCTTTTCATTCTCCGAACTCGTCGTCACAAGTTCCAAGTCGACTACTTCCATAATGGTCTTCGCGATTCAGTCGAACTCGTCTACGTCAAGATGTAAGTCGAGTGCGAGAACTTGCCAATATGGCAAGTGCCTTACATGTAGTTTATTCTACGTAGAGACGACTTCGCATAATTAGAACGAAGCCGCCGCTGTATTTGCGTTTATGAAGACGATTTTGTCACTCGTTCGGAGTCGAAATCGGTATCATCTCTCAAAAGTCATTTCTGTCCTTTTAGTCTTTCGACACTTTTAGGCACCCTGAGGGTTTTGGTCGATTTTCGCTCTAATCGTAGCCTGCTGTAACCAGCAGTTCAGTACTGTCTGATTAGGAACTAGGGGACGCTGGGGGCGAGGCCCCCAACGTGGGGGTTATGACGCCTCCGAGAATTGAACTCGGATCCGCACAGTCAGCGACACAAAGACCGCCAACTGAGCTCGCAGGAACACAATCAGCGTCACAATAGTTCTGCACGGAAGTCTATTTATACCTTGTGTAACTTACAGTAATTATACTGTCAGCTCGCACACAACAACGTGCGCGTGTCATCGAGTTATTGGATTATATAAATCTCCCTGATTTACCACACCTGCCTATCATCCTTTCCGGAGGATAGGACGATCTACCCATACCCCAACCCAAGACAAACTGTTCGGCATTGTGGCTTAGTAACCACACGCAAAAATGTTTATGTTAGAGGATACATGGGCGATTTAATAATATTGTACTGTAATAATATTACAGTACATATTATGTACAGTATTATTGAGTATTATGCAATAAAAGACGGTTACTGTAATACTACGATATTATATCGAGCTGAGCCATAATTACAGTAATGATCCTTAAAATAATCCGAACATATTTGAAATAATTCGGAATTATTTCTATAAAATAGAATAAACAATTCCTATTTCAAAATGTAAGAATAAATATATTCTTTCAGGAACTAGTCAAAACATTTAAAATTTTCTTTCATGTATTAAATGATTTTGAAGCAAATACGTGCAAAAATAAGATTCCTACTAAACATAACAATGTTTTTTTTTAAAAAAAAAAAGTTAAAAAATATATGTATATTTATATATTTTTTAAAAAAAGAAAAAAAAATCCCATGCATTGCATATGAGTGCCGTCTTCGATATCGGGAGAATCATTGTGTAATCAGAATTGGGCATGGTGGAAGTTACATGCAGAAGAAAAATTGCAACTCAAAAATAATTTGTATGGGTGTAACATGAGTGTGTATTTGCGCAGCACACAATGCGAACAAGGAAGGAAAAAGATTGTTCCTAATCTAATGATGGATTGGCAATCTACTGATTAGAAAGCGTCCTATGCAAGGGGAGTAATTTGCACTGCATGAGAGATTCCTGATTGGAAAAGCAGTGCAGTGTACCAGAAACCGTAAATTATTACTATCATACATGAAGCTGATCGACTCGTGTATAATACTAATATTTCAAAATTCGTTGAATCTGTCAATTTGATGCTATCTTGCTTCAATCTTTTTGTTGAAGGATGCATGAACCGGTACGCATAGCAGTCACACGAAATCCAACGCGCATATACCTACGTGCTTCTATCAATCCAACGGTTCTCAAGGAAGTATAATAATACATATGAGTTCCTTCCATCTTTTATTGTAACTTTTTGCACAAACAGATAATTCGAAAAAGTAGTGTGGAAAACGTAAGAAGTAAATCAACTGTCGGTACCATATTTTCACATTCAAATATGCAAAAGAAACATGTTTCCCCTTCATCTGCAACTGGTAATGCACCAACTTCGGAAAGACAATCAAGGCATTCGAATCTTACCCATCCAGCTGGACCAACAACAGAAGAAAGACGAATGATTCAAGTTCGAACTGCCAGGCAACTTAACGACAGATGTAAAAGCGAACACGTCTGGTTCACGGTTCAAGCAAAGGAAAATGAAGAAAAATTAAATTCCTTAGAAAATACAGTCAAGGAATTGACGAAAGAGCTCTCTGAACCAAATAAAGCCTCAAAGAATACTCATCAGTTTCACAATGCTCATTCTGAAAAGAGGCCTGCATGGTTTGGTGAGCCGTTCTAACCAGTTTATACTCAAGAAGCTCTTCGATTCATAATTTTCATCCGAAACACATTCCAGTAAGGAAATGCTTCCGATTTGAAAGGGGAGATTTTATGATTATTTTATGTCATTCAATGTGGAAAGATAGATTAACTTCTTTAATACAGAAGAGTTTCTTCATAGAGTCCATTTAATAAACTTTCTGCTCAACTGTGACAAATTTCGCTAGGAAGAAAGCGTAGGTGAGTTACTTTTTTATTTTTCGCACGCACCAAAATGTGAGGTGCGGCGGAACTATGTAGTCGCAACGTGACCGGCCACGTGTGTGTAATGCACACTGATGCGTATAGACAGATCACTGTAATACGGGGTAAGCTTATTGTTTCAAAATAGTTGTCAATGATCTGTTTAACACTGTCCCTTAGCTCAGTGGTTAAGGTGACATTTCCGAAGACTAGAGGTACCATTTCCGATGAGAGGTACAATAGTTATCTAGAATCATTCCCTTTATTATTACTTCCCGAAGATTTTGCACTCGATACGTACAGTAGAAAGTCAAAACTCTTTGTATCAAAAAGACGGACGGTATATACAGGTAGAAAATGAAACTCATTTGGAAAGTTTATGAATGCCAGGTGTGAGAAAAGTTGACCAGTGACTGCTGTCGAACCATGCTGACAAGTTGGCTTCTCGCCTCTAATCAGATTTGTAGTGCTCGACACGCGATACGCACAGCTGCATAAGTCGTCATGTTTTATACACCCGCTCACCGACGTCCGTGCACGCGCCGGCGATACCCTATAGGAGGTATCCACTGGACATGTCGGAACACGCTGAACCGTTCGAATGTAGCTTCGCATATCAGACCTTAGCCAAAACGGACACTCACTCTTCTTTCAATAAAGACCCTTCTCACGGCCGTTTCTCTGTTCTCTCCCGTATACCTAATTTTTGAAAGGAATTACATGTGAATTACACTATAAATTCTACACCAACTATATAATAAGTTAGTGTGGACTCATTTTTGGGCTTTTGGGCTAGGTTTAGTTTGGGTGTAAAATTGATTAGTGTGATCAGTTTTCTGAGATGAAATTAGTGGTGGCAATTGTTTAACAAATATTGTTAGCTGGTCGTTTTTATTCAACAATAGTTCGATATAGACTTTTATCGAAAAATGTCTTAGTCGTAATTTACGAGCATGGTTTCACCTGCTGCTCTAATAAATAAAAGGAATAAAAGGCATTTCCTTTCTGGAAAATGCGAGAATTGGGACAGCAAAAGATTTATTTTCTATCAGTTTAGTGGCGTGAAAACAGACCTTTTCTTGAGAGCAGAGGTGATCGCCACCCACACAAACAATCCTCATTCAGAAACTGGAGCTATAAACATACTGTACCGTTTTTCTGTTGAGGTCATAGTTAAAACACGACAAATTCCGACTCATGACTTAAAAATTTTAATTTTAAGTCATGTGTCGGAATACAACCCGTGTACAAAAGGGCTATTAAATAGCCCTTTTGTACACGAGTTGAAGATTTGTTTCTCGCAGGTTGAAAAATTTTTCAACCTGCGAAAAAAAAAAGACGTACTGTACTATTTCCCCAATCCCCATTGTATTCATCGCCTGTCGGATTGTACCCCACTGGTATAATAACAATCGAATTGACCGCACTATACACCGAAAAACACCACTGACCAATCACTGCTATGAAAAGTACATATTTTTTCTCGCAGGTGGAAAAATATCCCTTTTGTACACGGGTTGTATTCCGACAAATGACTTAAAAAGGATCAAATGGTACGGTCATTACTCAATTTGCCATTATTTCGTCTTTTTTGATTTATACTTCCCCTCAAATTATTTTCTGTCATACAAATGTTGTATATCATTTTCATTTTTTAAAGATGTTAACGCTTAGCATAATCCGTTGTTACTCTTCTATTGCACAAGAAGGATACTAAGCAATGTTACTGAAACTATAAATCAACGGGAAGATGTTTTTCGAAACAGGCAAATGAGAATGTGGAAGGAAACCCTAAACTAAGAAAGCAGTGAAATTTAATGAAGTGTCCCACACCGTGTCGCTTGTGATCATCCAAGAACGATCTCAGAGATTTGAGGTTTGGAAACCTGTCTCGCAACTTGAGTGTGGTGATAGCATTACATTTCCAATTTTCTGCTCCCTAAACCCTAGACTGTATACATTGAAGACTGTAAAATACAAGTACAGCACAGAGACATCACATACAGTTTATGAAAATTGATCGCACATTCGCCATCCTGAGGGTGCTTGAGTATTCACAGTCTTCCTTGTCTTCCTTGCCAGCTTTCTTGCGGCTTCCATCAACAGAATCGTTCTGACCTGTCTAACAGATAGAATCATTTCCCTCTGTTTCACGAAATAATGCTATTTCTGCTGTCTGACGAGACAGATAGATATGTTGCTTTTGTGAGGCGAAACCCTGAATTATAATAATATTATTGATGGTTCAGGGTTTTGTCCAGCATAAGATTATTCTATCTGTTCAGCAGAATAGATAGGTGCTTCAGTCGGATGAAACCCTGAAACATGTATTCTAACTGGCCTGTCTAACAGATAAATATTTGGATAGATCACTGTAGGTAACATCTATTAGAAGACTCCCTCGAAATTCAATGAATAAAAGGCTTTCTGTCTGACAAAAACTAGACTCATAATCGTATTTCGAAGTTACGAGAAAGCGGATTAAAAAATGGATTCTGAAAATGGATGTCGTTCAGTTGACTCCAAGTAGGTTTTGACATGTAAGAAACCGGCCATTTCCATTTCCCACTTTATTTAAGCCTCTTTCCTTTTAACAAGTGTTCATGTGCTAATTCTTCAATCCATTATCAAACTCTTTCTTGATTCACAAACTCAAGCACTGAAATTCATTTATACTTTCTGCCTTTCAAAATTCGAACTTCACCGTCGTAAGCATTTTATTTCAAAATATTATACGATGAATACCTACTACACACCAATCAGTGGGAGCGTTGGCAACCTCAAAGGCTTTTCTTTTCGCACATCACTGTCATTCACAATCGGAATAATGACCATTGCATTCATCATTATAAATGCATTACCACCAAGCGGTCTTGAATTTCCTTCTATACTCCTTCTCAAATCAAGTCACTCAAGTCAACAAGCAAAATTTTCCACTTTCAATCGACGCGCTACTACTGCTAATCGACTTGACGACGTGATCAAATCATCAAATCTTGTAGACCTGAGGGAATCGCCTAATACAGAGTTTCGTGGATCCAAGCTCAATTCTGGCTATGTCCTCACGGAACCGGTTTCGGTCGATGAGATTATGGTCTTTGCTGGGAGTAAGATATTTGATGGAAATTCCAAACGGATGGCTTTTCAAGACGGTAGCGTGGCGCACTTCTTAGAAGAGAGACCAAGGCAGCAATGAGATATATGTTGTTGTGAAACGATCTCTTAGATTGTGCTTTATGTATCATTCCCACGAGTAGGGGAGTATTTGGGGAGAATAGACGATTTTAGAAATTACTGACTAACTAATTTATTTTGGGAAAAATTGGCACCTTATAAATTTTAATGTAAAAAATTACACTTTATGAAAACGGAGCATCCTTGTGAGTTTTGGATTTTTTTTTTCTTTTTGCATTAAATGTCAATAAAAAGTAGGTCTTATACGTTATCAAATTTTGACAACGTATAAGACCTACTGGAATACGTTTTCCACATATTTACCAAATTCCTTTATCAATCAGTTTTTACTGACATCAGATCCCCGTGGAGTTCCTTTTGGTTCTTCAAACAATTTATCAAACTTTTGGAAAATCTGATTGTAGATTTATTATAGTAGCATCTGTTTGTGTCCAAACGCGAATATTAACCGCTATCAAGTAAATAGTAACTGTCTGGAAAAACCCAACTTTAGGGCATCTCTAGTTTTGCGCGCTGAGATCAATAAAAAAATAGTAATAATTTGTTCCCCAATAATTTTTGTAAATGAAGAGAACATATCTGGTTGAAACAAGTATACACGTTATGTGAGTTTGATTTTTTATTGTAATACAGTAATCCTTCGCTGTAAGGAAGCCAGTTGTAAGGAATCTCTCGCTGTAAGAAACGATTTTCGATCCACAAGAACGGTTCCTGCTCTGAGAGTCTCCATAGACCGTTTCTTTCTTCGTCATTGTAAGAAACATGATAAGGTAACTGGGATTTAAAAACCTTTATTTTGCTATAATTTTGAGAGGTTAGAATTTCCTTGTAACTTGTGAGCAACAATGTACCTACTGTACTGTACAGTACAGTACCACATTTGACACGTACAGTATCAGAAACAGAGAAACCTGACTGTACATTACCTACAATAAGGAAGTTAACGTCACACCAAGTCACCCCCAGGGAAACGCATTTCAAAATTTTGAACGGTCCTCGTCTTGACAGCGATAACAGTAACATCATATGACTTCACCTCAACGTTCTTTCTATGTCGAAGCCTATTGTTTATCAACACGGCTCAGACTGGGCGTGATGCACAGCCTGTTCAACCCCCATCCCCATCAACCGACCAGAGACCGGTCACAACTGCAATGACTCGCAACATACTCACGAACAATCAACGCCCTTCCATACAGGTTGAGATACGGAAAGACGCGAACATGGTGCGGACGTCCGCCTTCAGGTCCTCACACAATGGGCTTAGTCCAAGCTAAATCTGAAGTTCCGACTGTCTTTCCCTGCTATTTCATGACTAACGTCCACAAACGCTATGTAGAAAGCGATTCCTGCAAATGATGCAATACGTAATCGACGTCCCGCGCATCCTGCCATTGAGGACCGGCTCATTCAATAGGTAAAAATGAGAACAGACTTGGTAACTGCCAGATATTATCAGAAAGAAGGGGAAACGATTGCTGTGCGAGGTGATCACTATTATTCCCGTAGATTAAAAAAAATATTACTCAACTTCACATCTTGTTGGATCTGACACTTTCAATGTAGATGGAAATTGAAATATAGGAAGCTACATGGATGAGGCTGGCGACGCTGATGAAGATGCTGCAGAATTAGAGCTACCAATGCTAAGGAGATAGTGCCAGAACTACCACAAAGTACTATTTTTAATAAAGATGAGACAGGTCGTAATGACGCAATACATCCAGATTGAAAAATATATTTCAAGTACATGCCATGTAGTAAAAAGGACGAGCAACGTTTCTGAATTCTTGCTTGTGAGAACGCATCCGGAACCGAAAATTATCCCGCTGCTTTTCATAAGAAACACAAATAAACCACTATGTTTCACTAAAAGGACTGCTGAAAAGCACGGACTTGATTATAGGTGGAACGAAAAGGTGTGAATGACAATGTCAATTTTTTTCGATTGGCTTACTCGATTAGATGCGTATGTTCGTCTCACGCCTGGTCAAAAGGTTCTGATTTTTCTCAATAATGTTTCTATAAATGGGTCTATCAATTATTAACCGAATTTGGAGTGTCTCCAGGTTTCTTTTCTTCCTGCAAACACGACCTGGAAGCTACAGTCTATGGATGCTGGCATTATCGCCTGTCTCAAGCGTATATATTAACTTATACAGTACAGTAGAGCTCTTGATTTACTAGAAGGAAATTATTACCACATTTACAGGATTGACCAGCTCACTGCCATGAAATATGTGCTAGCAGTATGGAATGAAGTCCCATCGGGCAATTTGCACCTTTTGAAGAGGCTATGATCTGCTGAGGGTGTAAGATGTCTTGGATTTTGTCGTGGTAGATCAAATTACCGAAGAAACGGAGCATGTTGAAAGAGTCATTACTGGTCTGGTGGGTGGTGTCCTGCGTGTACCGGTGCAAAATCTTTTCAACGCAGAAGACGAAGACTATTTGGAAGGCCTTCCTGAATGTGAATTGTCTTGTGCACTTGTGCAGGACATACAGAATCACAAGAACATTGTAGAGGACGGCGTCGACGAGGATACACCAAACAGCGCTCTACGCCCTGCGTAACAATTAGAGATTTTATCGAAGGCTATGAAAGTTTCCGAATGACAAGAAGGTGTAGATTTACCACTCATTAGACGTCTCCGCTTGTTGCGTCGCTCATTGAGGTGACAAACTGTACAGGGTATGTAGCAGTTGACCATCGACACGTTTTTCAAACATTAAAATCTGGTCACCTCCGCTAAGAAATATCTCGCTGTAAGCAACATTACAGGTGGCCACCGAGCTATTTATTATAGCGAGGGACTACTGTATATCATTTTAAGACACGCCGTTCTGGCATGTTTTCACTCGAAGATTTATAGTTTTATCATTTCTTCTTAGGTCCGTCCTCCAGAGGTTCAGTTCTGTAATATGGTAAAATTTTGGCATTGGAGCATTTTGGGAAATGGAGAGTGGCTAGTTGGTTGTGGGTAACTTTATGGCTACGTGTCAAAAAATAACAAAATTTAATGCTGTCGGCAAAAAGCAGTTGTGAAAAATGGTAGTGGCAAACGAGATGAGTAATGATTACCCGCATGCAAACGGAGAGGGGGAAACGAAGAGGAGAACTGTTTTTTATTTTAAAAAAGACAAGTCGAGGCCGTACTCTCAGTGCACGGTGCGTCATGGTTGACAAAACATCATACAATTTAGGTAACGCAAGGGCGCGGTTGCGCTGAAGGGACGATATGCTCAGGGCTATGTTGTCAGGAAAGAGGAGCTAAACGAAGAATCTATGAATGTACCAAACGTACATGGCAGCAAATCAAGATGTAAAAAACTTAACGTTACGAACGAAAAGTATTCGTGCTTCGATATTTATCATCAACACGTACTCAGACCATTTGTCCCTGCACGACTTTTGGTTCCGAGTAAAGGACTTGCTAAGAATCGCTTAAGTACTACATTTACCGAACACAAAAACGAAGCGACGGTGTTACAGGTGTCATCAAATCATATCTTGCTGTATAGTACTAAAGGTTATTTTGTCTACTTGCAACTGGATTGACCTGGAGACTGGATTTGGAATGAAAACTTCAGCCATGAGCGAAGTTTTCTGGGAGACGGTTGAGGGATTTGTACATAGCTATGGTCACCTGATATGTACATTTAAAAGTGAATTTATGAAGGAAAGAGTTCAATTGTATACCCAACGTATTAAAGAAACTGGAGTTCCACTTGAAAAACGTGTGCGCTTTGAACATTGCACCAAAATAAGGATGAAACTACCCGGCGGTATAAATGCAGTGAAAAGATCGTCTTACTCCGGCCACAAAAGAATGCCTTGTTTAAACTATTAGACCGTCACCACTTCAGACGGTCTGATATTCTCTCGTTATGGACAGAAGGTGGTGAGGCGCCACGACTTGACACTACTTAGGAACAATGCACTAAGTAGAGATTTAGAAGGTTGTCTTAATATAGACGGGGAGCAATTTTACATTTTTGGCGACAAGACCTATGTAATGAGACCGTAGCTAAAAGTAGGATATGATCGAGTCACGGCGACACCAGAAAAGCAACTATTTAATACAGGTATGAGTGTTGAACGGAATTGCGGTCACCTTTGTGGCGCAGGCGGCGAAGCCGCTAGCGCCACAGGCGTGGAATATAGTGTAAGAAATGTATTGATACATACAGCATTCAGTAATGAAATGTTTGTTTACAGTTATTATGAACCACTTTGTTTTGTGAACTCCACTGTGACATGTAGTGCAATAATTTTATCTTTCTTTATATAATTACCCTCGTTCTGCTGATTGAGATGTAAATAAAAATCAAATAGTTTTTCAGTCATCTAAAAATCGCGACAACAATGAGTAGCGTCTGAGAGGCTGTTGAATGGAGTTATGAAGACCTCAAATATATATGCACAAGAAGCGATTTCGCCCACTCACTTCATGTTCAAAAGCACCTATTCGTTAAATTTACATTGCATCTGCTGTTTCTTTGAACCTTAAAACATGTACTGAAAACGAAGGTCAAATTGGTGCATATTTCAATTGTCCAATTCTGAATCTTGAAAGATGTCTAAATTGCTAAGATTCCCTTTTCTATGCGCAGCTTACTCGCAATTAAAGCTAATACATGTACAACCTTTTCCCTTTCCTCCCCTCCTACCTTCCTTTCAGACGCATCGATCTCCAACCTCCTCTGTTCTATTTGCAACCGACTTTAGTTGTTCTCAAATAATTTCAGGAAACGGTATTTTTCTGGATCCAACTTTTCTTTTTCCAACGCTATTTCTTGCTTTTTAAGTTAAATTTTCTCCTTCTGGAACTTCTTATTTTCCATCTGATCTTTGATGATCGCCTCTTGCATCTCATCATCACAGTTTTTATCCACCAAACGTCTTCGTCTCTTACGATTTGAAGGCGGTGTACCATATGCCCCTCCGTGCTCGATTCCACATCATCTAAATTAATCGAAACGGTTTCATCTTCATTTCTCTGTCCCTCCCCAATTATAATATTATTTGCCTGTCTCCATACAACGTAGTCCCTAATTTTTCCTACCTTCTAGTAGAACCTCCTCTCTTTATAGCAGCGCGTTTGACTCTGTCCTTTCCTTTCCTTGTCCTCATCCAACTGTAAAATTAAATCATCTAAAATTTGTTCCACCTCTCCAAATTCTTCTACAATTCCTGATGCAGGTGCGCTCACCGCCGCTGCCTCCCTCCTCTTCTGCATGAGACGTCGATAAGGATCAATCAAAGTTTTTTCGTTGGTCTTTGAATAGTCGTGAAGCTAGACGCTGGCATCTTCTCGAAAAAAGTTCGAGTAACATCCACAAACGACGAGTCCGTTTTTCCCCTTTTTGCCAGATGGGAGAGCGTTGTGGCAAAACAATGCAGTAGTGTGAGATCTGCATTTTTATAAAATCTGTAGCGCCTGCTCAGGGGCTGTACAGTTGTAGGAAGTGGGGCGACCATAACGGGTGCGGCGTGTGGAATGGGAAGGCTATGTGGAGACGGCGGGAAGGAACAGGAAGTTTCATTTGGGGCGGCGGGTGGGGACAGTGGAAATTGTGGGAATTATGGTTTAAGTTCGGTCAGTGTGATTGGTGCGACGTACGGAGAGTTAAAATCATCCGTTATTGTTCTGGCAGGAGAGGTTGAGACGGCTCGGGATGTATGCTGACGTCTTTATTGTCGAAGAGGAGGGACAGATTCCCTTGCTGTTTCGATGATGCCTGCGGTTTTTGCCGCTGTTTTGCAGTTTTGGGAGTTGTGGCGGGTTGTGGGGAGGTAAACGCATGTCGCACTCCATGCGATGTTGGCATATTATAAAGCGTGTCCGTGGTTTTGACGGCAGGGTCTCAGCTGGTGCCAAGAGCGCCAGTGGTTCGAGTCAGTGCAAAAGCTTGTCTCGGTGCTGACATTTCGCTTTTTGTTGTGGCTGATAATTCGTTTTTGTTCTGGGAGAGAGGGCGGAGGGGACGCGACAAAAAATCGTATGATTCCGAAGGGGCGTGAGAAAAAGTAGTATCATACCAATTAAAAAGATCGACGTAATTTTGCGCGCTTTTATTTTTACCAAAATGTCAGTCATGCAAAAATAATTATGCAGAAAACGAGGCTTTTTTTGTCGAATTCTTCATGTTTTCTCCCCCTTTATTTCGGTGGTTATTCCGATCAGAATAGCGGAGTAAATAGATACTTTTCTAGACATTAGTGTCTATTTTCGCTATGTGGCTACACCGGTGCCAAAAATAGCCACATCTAATTTAACGACCGGCCGTCCAAAACTATCTATTACGGAAAAATTATTTCTATAATTTTATGTACTTACAACATTCATTGCAAGTTTTGAACCACTCCATAATAATGAAAAGTACAAATTTGGAACTCAGCGCGAACTCAACGCAAACATCAAAACCCCACCATAATTCATTGCGACCGGGACCATGCCGAGACCAAATAAATAGAACAATAGTGATTTAGTTGCGGTGGACAACGACAAATGAAGTAATTTTTCAATTTATGCTCGCCGTTATAGACGTTCCAATCCCAATTGTTCTATTTATTTCTCTAGTATCATACGTCTTGTTGTATCCGAATTTGAACATGCCCTCCCGCCAGTAACCCTGCATGTACCACAGAGATATTCTAGATTGAGATTATATGTGGGTGCACCGTTTTCGTCCAATGTAGGATCAATTACACGCACACCACGTTTTACTTCAAATATTGCCTCTCCCTCATGAAGTTCTGCCTCTAATTCGAACCCTACTTCAATACAAAAGTCATTTAAACGAATACAGGAACCAATGACAACGGTTCGTTTAAAAAACTCCATCTCCAAGGGCCTCCAAAGGATTCCCTATCTCCTTATTAGTTCTCCGAAGGCACATTTAATATTGATACGACGCGAGCTCTGTTCGAAGTTAAAGTTGTCATCGGTCCCCGGTGATGATAAACTTAATGAAGATGTGAATGCACTGTCACATAATGTAAAATATGGATTATCAAGTCTTCCCAAGCTGTTCTATGTCCCAAATCTGTGCTAGACCAGACCAACGAATCATGTGTCGTCGTTGTGCAAGACATTTCTAATCACAAAAACTTTCTTTGTGCATCTCGAAATGCTATCAGAAGTATTGAAAACTTCTCCTTCCGCGGAAAAATAGCGATTCGGATTTTCCACAGCCTTATAAGGATTCTTTTTCCATATAAGAGAAACGTCAAGTGCTCCAATCACATCACGCAAAGCCACACATATCGACTTGTTTTCAAATCCCATTTCAATATTCTGTAGTTTTTCAACGTCTGTAATGTACATATTTTTGGGAAATAGATTATTAATTGCATCAACAACGCTCCAAACGGTTCAGTAGAACTCCGAAACGGACACTCTGAAGTTGATTTGAACGTCCCATACAATACCACCTGCGAGGTATAGTAACGTCATTGTCAGGCGTACTTCTGCGCAAACTTCGGACCCTGACACCATTTCGATATCTTCTGTCTTAATCTTTGGACGAATCCATTCCAAAAGTCTGTTGAATGAACGTAAATTAAGTTGGTACATCCGACGAAAACCCCGTGGTACCTCTCGACATACATGAGAGAGCCAGCATTTACGTCTGCGCTTTCCAGGCCTTTGGACCTCTTATGCTATCTGTAACATCAACAGTCACGATGGTACTGAGACGCCGACGTTCAATGATGGCTGCTAAATATGAGCGTTCAACATCCGATGAGTATGGACTGGTGTCCAAGCTGGGTTGTATTGTTTGATCCACTTTGTGGGAAATGAAAATACAAAACGGGACAACGCAGTGGTTCCAAAATTTCACTATTTCGAAAATTTTGGAAACAGTAGAGAACGGCCCTTAGACATAATAAAGCATCTCCAATCGTAAAATGTAAAGCTCTATAATTTCAAACATTTTGAAAAATTTTTACGAAACGTGGATGATAATTATTGGGCAGCTGTAAAAATATAAACCAGGCTCTATCCATATAATTGGTTATCTCCGCCGGGTTAAATCATTTTCCAACGATCAACGAGCAAACTATCAGCCATTTGACCAACATAGTCTGTGTTTCCGGGAATGAATGCCTACTTCCAAGCGGTGAATGTGTATGGATGTTCCAGGGAACCATTCCTTTATTTTACCAATATGAATGTCCGCATTACGAATTCGTAGAATGGACATTTAAACATTGTAGTATTTCACCGGGAATTCATATTGTCAAAAATTGGTAATTTTATGAAGTCCGGGAATTCAGGGTTTTGTAGTTACGTGCAGTTGCGACAATTAATCATAAAGAATAATGTGGGCCCCAATTTTGGTAATTGCAATCACAACTTTTTAATCCAACTTTATGAAGACAATGATTACAGTAGTGCGTGTATGACCGCCAGAAATACAAAAATATCAGAGAGGAATGCAGGGAAAGCCTCCAGAAATGCAAATACTGTACGTCATGAATGCCTACATTGAAGATTTGAAAGAGACGCATTCACATTTACCTGAGAGATTATAAATGTAACGTGTCCATTACATGATTTAATGAATACGTTCACATCATTGATACACATTAGGCAATTGAAACCAATGAGAAATGGAAGGGATTTTATAAGGATATGATCCTAAGTACACATCGACGTGGTGACAACTTGGATATGTATGGTACATATGAAACATTGACGTGAGAGATTATAAATGGAACGTGTCCGTTACGTGATTGAACGGACAAGTTCAAAACAATGATGCACATTAGGCGATTGGAATCAATAATAAATGAAAGGGTTTTTATGAGGATATGATTTCAAGTAACCAACGTCGTGGTGAAAACTTGGATATGTATGGTACATGTTCAAGTTGTCAACACGTCTTTGGGCAGTTTATAAAAACCCTTCACTTGTTTCGATTACTGTTACGATAATTTGAAGGGGTGAAAGGTTTTTCATAAGAATAATATTTAACGTACATAAAATGGTTTGAAAATGTCTATTCAAGGTAAGCTTTGCATCAGTTGTCGAAAATTTTGTATCCCCTTCGTTTCCATGCCACGCATTCTTGTAACTACCGTACTCAAAAAGTGCCGAAAGGTAAGAAATCGTTTGCATTATTAGTTATTAGTTGTTAGTTGTTAGTTTTTTAGTTGTTTGATTTTGTGTTCCCTAAGTGTGGACAGGTGAAAAATCGTTTGCGATCTTGAGGAAGTTGGAAATCATAACATGACTTCCTCGCCCTCGTGAGATCGTAAACGCTTACCTACTTTTTCATATTTAGTTGTTTGTTTTTTTTATCCCCAAGTGTGGAAAGGTAGGAAATCGTTTGAGATCTTGTGTATGTTGGGAAGCAGAACATGACTTCCTGGCACTCGCGGGTCGTAAATAGTTATCAACTTTTTTATATTTGGGTAGAACAAGTTGTTGCAATAACTTCTTAGATTTAGTTATTAGTTGTTAGTTTTTCTCTTCCCCTACCTGGGGAAGGGAAATACCTAACATATTTCCTACCCTTGCGCACTTCAAGTGAAGAAGGGTAGGAAATAGGTTACGTTACGATATAGTTCACTGTGAAAACGGAGGCACCTGTACTACAGATGTTCTCTTTTCACAATGATTAACCCACCTATCCATACATGATTGTGAGGAACAATCATGTATGGGCAAGTGTGTGTGGTAATGTTTTCAAGCATTATTTGTACGAACTGTCCATGTTGTGTTGTTTTAATCGCAATGTCTCTTTGCTGAAATCATAATGGAGCAAAATGGCTCTTGGAATGTTATATTCTCAGAATGACAGCCTGTCATTGTACCGTAACATGACAGTCTTCCATTCTGGGACTTATGACAAGTAATAAAGTATATGTTATATTCTAAGAATATAACATAGATATTATTACTTGTACCATGACAGGTTGTCCTGGCATTGACAGTGTATAGTGAAATCATTTATATTAGTTTAGTCATTGTAGTTATAGTGATAATTTGCTTAATGTAGTATACATAATAAGAGACAAATTGAAGATAAAATGACGGGAAAATGAAAATAAAAGTACTAGTTGTCTGTAACGTGATGAACACGATCAGGACCGTAAATAATGAAAAGTTCTTGACCAATTGGAATAGGATATGCAGGACGAATCTCCAAAGTTTTGAAAGAAGTTGCAGCCGCATCAGTTCTCAACTTTCTGTTTTCCACGAGAGCGCAATTTGCAGTTCTTGGATTATCAATCTATCGTTAGCCGAACATTTATCTCCAAGAGGATATTGGAAATAATTATTGTATCTTGTAATGAACCAAGGGGAAGCTACAATCCATCCCATTTTTTCGATCCATCACTTGCCGTGAATTTAGGTGAACATTTGGCACCGTATTTCATGAACTGCGCCTTACATACTGAAAGTAAACCCTCGACATATGTTTTTTTAATTGAATGACTCCCACTGATATTTCCGTAAAATAAACCAATGTTCCATAGAGAGAAAACCTTCATCAATTGTCTTTTATGCAAAAAACCCTAGACCAGCTTCATGATATTTGATTGGGAATGGTTTCAGGAAAAAAACTAGTGACCCTGTTTCCATTACAAGCAACATATATGTAGGTATTCCATCAGGGGCTCGCTTTAATGATATTTTCTACTTGTCCCACGGTATGGGAACAGCGTTCTATAAAAAGATGCATCTGCAATGGCTTGTGAGATGAATGTTAGAACATGCTTAGGGAAATTAAGAACTGTGGGTAGTCCAGCAGGGATATTTCATACATCCCTTCTCTTTTCACGGCAATGGAATTTAGCTCTCTCAAATATCGTTGTGATTCAAGTAAGTCTTCTTCCTTTGCCTCAATGGCGGATTCATCGTTGAGTAACTGACGAGCGAATACTTAGACCAGTTTTGTCAAGTAGTATTCCAAACATTTATCATCCATATCACCACCGAGAAATTTCCATTGTTTTGGAAAAATAATATTGTAAGGAGGCTCTATTAGAATGAAATGAACATTATATTGTAGGGGCTGACCCATAGAATCTTCATGTGTGTCAATAAGGGACTGAAAATCGGAGTCATTGAAGCAACAGTAATTCTGCATACTTATTTTCAGCACTTCCATTGCTTTCAATCCCATTGTAGTCAGCTCATCTGAATCTGCTGGTTCTACATCATATACTGTTGCGCCATTGATTCCATTTATAGAGAAGCTGGAGGAGAGACATCCGCACCTACTTCTTCCAGTTTTGTTCTAAATGTTTACGTATAAACCATAGCATAACTTCGATCTCAGTACTTGTAAAGCAATCAAAGCATGTTTCATGACATATCTGTCAAGTCCATTCTTAACAGTGAAATTTATGGACAAACGGAATAACAGGAAACAATTTCGGACACAGCGAGTGGCGTTATTACGAGCTTGTAATTCAGTTATTTGTGCAATAGAAAAACAGTTCGGTGCACCTGGTTCCCATGTTGACTTCTCAACAAGGGAGAAGTCACAAAATCTGAACGGTTTCTTCTTTAGTAATTCAATTCGAGGAATGTTGCAGGGAATATATTATATATGTTTGGATATAGTTTTAAATTTCGTGGAAGGGTATATCGATAGGGTCACTGTTTACCAGGATGATTCTCCTTTGACAAAAATTTGGACAAATTACAGAACATTAATGCCAGATTTTCTATATGACAAAAATTCCCTCGGATGGTCACAGGAATCAATAACTGACATCGAGGACAGACTTAATATCCTCAAATTGCAATGCATAGAAACATTGCAATCACATTGTGATACAGGAATCCACACATTGACTTTCCATTTAGTAGAGCACTCGGTAGAAGACCTCTATAGGTTTGGAAGTCTAAATATTATTGATACATCACCTTACGAGCACTTCAATACATTCTTCAAACAGTCATATCAGTCTACGTCCGAAAGAATGGCAAAATGAATAGATGAAACAGTGACAAATATGGGACCTACAATTTCAACTATTAGGAGATTTTCAACAAATGCTGCGTTTCTAAAATAACGTTCCATCCAGATTGCTGTATCTCATTCTACAGGGACGTCTACTATAGCTAAATGTAAAACACAGCTATCACCATATTTGGTACGGGACGGTATTTCTGTTTCCTTACAACAGGTTGTTACCACCACAAAAAGAATGTGACTGTGTCACGAATCCGCAACGAAAATTCTTACTCCAATATTAAAAACCTTAACAGGTACCAGTCTGACAGTCTTCACGGATCTCGTTCAGAACTACTTCCGAAACCACGTTCTGTTCCTTACAAACTCCAAAATTTCTCTCACATTTACCAAGACAGGGTACATAGTTGGTAGACATCTTCCAACGTTGCAACAGTATGACAGTTCTAGAGGTATTGTAAATTAAAGACCTCCTCCGATACATCGCCGTAAAAGGCAACGCATATGTGCAACAACATAGTTCGTTCCGAGCAAGAAGAAAAGAAATAGTTTCATCCTTATGAAGGGTGCTGACGGAAGTAGTCCCGTTTACTATATAGAAAAGGTCATCCTTCTATTCCATAGAAGATAATACCGTGCTATGGATAGGAATAATTTGGCTTTCGTGCAATACATTGAACTAACTCAGCCTTTGGACAATGTCGATAAATTGCTGAACTACATATGCCTCCGACAGGCTACATCTGATGAGGTTGACTACAAAAGACATGGCGCAGAAACGGGTTCCGTGGAACATATTTTAGAAACAGGAGAGTTGTACAATATAATTGATTTCGGTACCATATGTTCATCTGTACATGTATTGCGGTCAAATTTGGGAATTGATTCGTTCTCTGAGCAATTTCCATGGAAAAAGAAACGTTTCTACATTAATCATTTTTAAAGGGAAAGGGATTCGTTCAAATATCTACCAAGTGATACTGGCGAGGATGACGAAGATAATTACCGCACATAACACGGTCGTATTAATTATTTTATTTCACAATACATGTTATGTCATTCCAAATCCTCGTCCATATTTCTATTACATCCATTACATCCATCATTTTCAAATAAAGTACTTCGTGCTGGTCCTTCTTTGTATAGATTTCCAAGTTTATCAATACTTTTCCAGTCAGATGCTATTTATGAGATATAGCAGTATTGAATAATTCCGCACGGCGTTCCGATGTACTGTCGAAAACAGATTCATTGTACAAATATAAAATGTTTCTTCGGACTTGTCGTGGTAACAAATATTGTGGCGTCATGTTCCATTTATTTGAACATACTTTCTTCCTCTACCTCTGCACATTCAGGTACTTCCAACCATTTAGGGACCCATTCTTCTTCAAACCTTCTTATTTTCGCAATTAACTGTTCCGTCGACAGTTTTTCATGCTTAGAAAACATTTTGTTGAATTATTCCTGACGACCCCCCACGATATTCCTTCACAATAGGCAGTTTGACACAGCTACAAATACACGCATCTACGCGAGGAATACTCATTACAGTCCCTTTCACAATGTCCCCTTCCTCTTCATCCGGGATATATCCAACTAAATCATCCAATATCGCAGGACCAATATTGTTTCTAAATAGATTCAAAATTTCGTTATCATCGGCATGTCGGTCAACGTCAGGTTCAACAGAACTACTGCATTCCTGTAATTGAATATATGAAAGGTCCGCAGTACGCCACCATGACATGTCTAATACACCGGTTCTATTGGATTTCATTATTTTTCTCTTCGCAACAGTAATTTTCGCCTCCTTTCGTTCCGTTGCACCGGATTCCTTCAAATTGAATCGGGATAGTAGAGAACCATATCCAAATGCTTCAAAGAATCTGTTTTTTGCAGTTCTTTTCCTCCCACTACATAAATCAGATAACAACTGTCTGAAACGCCCCTCTAAAGTACCAAATTGTGATAGCTCTTCAACAACTTCATACCTCATTTCTTCTGTCCGATATATGTTTCCGCTTTCACCGCATGAAATTTCAGCTCTAAGTAATGAACATATGATATCTTTCCCGCTGTTGATGGGGGAACATATATGTTGTTTCCCCTGCAGAGAAAGGTCATTAGTGTTGCTACAATCATTGAACCGTCCGGCAATTTTTTGCCACTATCGAGTACAATGTCTGCTTTGTTCGCCCAGTTTCTGGTATTTCGCTCATTATATGGGTCCAATTCACACGTTTCCTTGATTCCTCACTTTTGAATTGTTAGGTCTACAGTCAGTCCAATTCCCAAATAGTTCCTTGGAAATTGCCTTATCATCCACTCTAAATAATTTCCACGACTGTTCTTGTTATCTCCCATCTTTTTAAGAAGTTCTTAATTTTAAACCTCTAAACTACGCACAATTCCTCTTATTTCATCATTCTCTCAATCAAGTTTCATAACATCCGATTGCAGAGCCTTGATTAAAACCTCTTTACTAAATAACTTCCTTGATTTCTCATTGGCCGAAATCTTGTATTAATTAATCAACACTGAGAGTGTTCCGTTCTCCGCAGCTAGTTTTCGAACATCTTCTTCCAGCCGACAGAAATCTTCCAAATTTACTTCTTCTTGTACTGATGAAAATTTGTCCGATGCAGCACCCACCCCAGTAGCGTTTCTACGATTTTTGCAAGTACTTACAATCACATCACTATCCGTTCTGGAATCCATATCTTCCGTTTTGCGATTGTTTACTTCATCAATCCGGCTCATAGATGAATATTAGTTTGTACCATTTCCGTTCATTATACCATTACCCCCTGTTCGGTTTTCACGAACTCAACGAATTCTACCGCTTCCTCGTCCTCGACCAACACCGCGCCTTTCCACAAGTATGTCAGAACTAGGCCCACCGATTTCATCTACCACGTCGTCACTTCCACAACATCCCATTCTCACCGCTTTCGATCGGGGTTCCGAATTTCCGACTGTTTACCACGACAATCTTTCCAAAACTTTTCTGGCGCCACTGCAATTTTCCATAATTGATTTTAGAACAGTAAATGAATATTAATTCTTTTTCCTGCTACAATAATATGTTCAACTTTCGATAATGGAACTAGTTCCGACATAGCTTGAAACAACATGTAACGGCTATGATAGTAGATGTGTACAACTTTTAGTCAAAACTGCACTAAAATATGGCTCTAGTAGACACTGTATGAAATTTTCATACCATATGGAGTTCAATGTTTTGCGGAAAATCAATTAATTGATTTTTTGCAGAAAAAATTCAATTGATCAATTTTCCGCAAAATCGCAATCACCGCAAGGAGTGGAAATTTCATTATTTATGTGCCTTATTTCCTTTCAATCGTGATAAGTCCTGTAAAAACAGGCTGTATATGATACATATAGGACGTAGAAATGTATTAAAAATAAGACTTTGTAAATAGATGCCTCTAATAAATTCAACTATTCTCTGTGTTACCATCTACTTTGCTTACTGTACCTTGTTTATGGAAAAGATCACTGATTAGGTCCATAATCTGCATGTGATTACTACCACAGTGGAAACCACTTTTCACCCATGTGTTTGCATCATCTATAACATCATTTAATGATGTGAGCCATAAGAAATCTAGTTCTAAAGCTGCCCCTTCTTCATTACAAATCATAGTACAAAAGTTTGTAGATAGGCTACTATTTAGAAACTGAACGCTCTCAACGAGACATGCAGTACAAATTGTTATATCGGAAACAATAACTAACAAATTGACTTTGGTAGTAATGATTTCACAAAGTACTTCAACGTAATTAACTTTATAAAACATGTTGCTTCTTTAATAGCAGGAGGATACATTAAAAATATAAAAACAGGGGAACATATAAATGAGTTGAGCAGCTGTTCAATTTCAACACCACCGCTTTAATACATGTCATATAACCATTCACTTCCTTTCCGGACAATTCCTCACAATTTCAGCCGTAATCTCTTTACAGTATTCAACTTACGGTACCTGATTTGAGAATAATATCGCATCAAAGTCAGCGTCGCGGACGATGTTAATAACTTCTTCCATATCCTTCCTTCCAACAAAAGATTCTATGGTACTTAAAGATACAGCCAACGACTTGTTTAGAACACCAGCTTTGCCCTTGTCCATTT
>JAULBU010011390.1:0-23471 GCA_032358235.1 Odonthalia washingtoniensis
AAGACTGTTCGGCGATAGTGAAAGCATTGATTGTAGATATGTGATACGAACGTAGAGAACGCATTTCCCAGCACAATGATGGGACGGATAACGATATTGCGAACGTTGGTACTGAGTTGGATGAGGAAATACGTGAAGAAGTATATTCAGATAACGACTGTTGTTACATGAAGATGAGCTACGTGCTGCAACGAGTTCTGAATGGAACTGCATTTAGGGTTCCGGCTGGTGTTGATTAATTCTTCAAGCACATTGAGAAGTGGGTAACGGAAGAATCGAAGCGAGTAGGTAAAGAAACAGAGGTGAAGTAGAAGAGGTAGAAAATAATTTATTCGAATCTAAGGATAAGGAAAAACAAGCCATGATGAAACTTGCAGCAGAAACCGAAATTGGAAATCAACACGTTCAATAAATAGCAACTTTGAAGGATATAATATCTGCGTTGCGTGCAAGTTATACGAAGCGGACTTTGCAGTATAATCAAGGGACTATTCAGATTGGAAATTATAGAAAGGCATTGTGTCATATGCATATATCTGTTGTAAGAGCACGTGAAATAACCGCCAAAATCACGTCTGCTGCAAATGAAGATATGACATGCACTATGAATAACAGTTGTGCTCATCTTGAAAAGCACGGAATTGCTTACATAAATAAGGGAATACATCATAAATTAAATGGAATGGATAACGGTGGTTATAATATGACATGTATGTTAGGTGAGTGATGAAGTAAACATAATGGGATTATAGGGGTAACAGGATAAGAATGGCAAAAGTGGTTGTAAATTGATAGGTATTGAAGCCAACTGTTGGAAGTATTCCGTAACTATAATTTTCAGCTATATGTCATTTAATGTTACTGGGCTTCCAACATAAACATGCATTCTTTGAGGGAAATAGTGAAGACCTTTCCATATCTCCAAGTACTTATCAATAATGTTGTATTTGAGTTAAGGAAAGAATGCCACGAACTTTTGAAACGTCATCGCTTCATACCATTCCATCTTACAATTAATATCCGCCATTTACATAAAACCTAGGAGCAAACTGATTACAAAGACATCCGTTATGGACGTTGTCAAATCTTCTTCAATAGTACCGACCGCGGAATAATACCATTCCAGGTATTTATCTCACTGATGAGATTAATTATTTCATTTCTTCTTTTCTCTTGATATTAAATTCTTCTTTGAATTTATTATGCGCCTGATGAATTTGTTCCTAACTATTTATGATTACCAACTCACTATAAGCAAATAAAACCCATAAATATGAAGTTTTAACAATTATATTTTGTAAAGAGGCTTAGTTTGTTCATTCAGAAACTTTAATCATCGAGGATCGCAGGTGCTGTTTGACTAAACGAACGAGTGTTCATAAGGTTCTGTTTCACTAACGAAACGCGTGTTCACGAGGGCATCAACTTGTTGATCACCACATGAAACTACCGACATCAGTTTTAATGATTATGATGGATGGGATAATGGATCAAAATTTCAAGATATGTTTATATACTTCAATATTTTAAAAAATATTCATCAATATACGGATTGAACTTCCTATTTTAGGTCGAACGGGCTGCTTGACGCACTAAATTGTGAATAACTTGTTGTTCTGCAGACCACTGGTTCCATATACAACCATAATGATGTCACTCGCGTCTAAACTCGAGGCCCACATGTCTGTTGATATTTTTCCTATGAAAAAGAGAAGAAAAGAAGAAAATATTAGTGCTGTCATTGACGTCGTCTAACAGTACGATCCCAGTGCTCTGAATAAGTGTGTCTTGTCTGACAACAATAATGTCAACTGTTGAAGAAAGAAAAAGGGTGTAGTCGAACTTCTAAGTTTAAAAGCCACTTGAGAAACGATATCAACCATCTGCAGATCGTTTGTCCGTCAGAACCTAATTTTTCCTCCAATTTTAGAACTAATTGTTCATCTAAAATCCATGTGGATTAATGGTATTCATTTTTTGAAAACAGCCATTGATTTTACAGATGTCGCTGATTTCGGAAATTTGATGATGAATGTAATGAGGGTTCGAAAATGTATACTGTAAGTATAGGTAGTTCGTAAGTTACAGAGTAAGTTGATAAATCAATCAAGGCTGTGTTATCTGTGACCCGGAAGTCCCAAGTGAACCACTGTATCACTCATTGAGGCGTAAATGCTGTCGTTGGGGTTAACGATGATGATGAGGATGACGCTCGTTCCATATTTCAGCTTTCCGTAATAAACAGAAACGCTTTCTGTAATAAACAGAAACGAATAAATGCAGCTGTGGGCACGTAGATTACAATTATTAACTGAAAATTGTAAGGAATATATTATAATTGCAGTTGAAGAATGTACGATTTTGAAAAAGATGGTTATGGTGGATCTCTTCTTTTCCCAGAAGGATCTCCTTGGTTAAGACATTTTTACATGTAGATATACTCGACGGTATATTATGCTCCGGTACATCTTCATTACGTGAGATTACAGGTGAATAGTTAAATTTAGACTATAAATTCAATCGTCCATTTAGAAATCCGTCATTTTTCGTGACAGTTGAGGTGACGCGGAATATCTAGAATACTGATTATATGTTAGAAAATCATCTATTTGGGTAATTCGTTTGCATGTCATTCTGTAAGTTTTTGTTTTCATGGAGTTTTTCAGCAGTGACTTGAGACTTTTGATCATAATGAAGATTCTTACATTGTTACATAGTTAGTTGTCGATTTCAACCTTTTCTTGTTGTTGTTACTATAAATTTAGTCTCAGTATTTCCAATTTCCATTTCCATGTTCATATTGAACCTCACTCATGAAATAAAAGAAACGCGAGGAAAATAAGATTAGTAAAAAAGTCTTTTGAAGATAGGTCGGGACAGTAAATCCAAAATAAAAATGTGGATTTATCCGTACCAATAAATCACAGGAAACAACACTTCATCTGACCATTTCAATAACCTATTGTTTCAGCTTACTTTTGGAGTAATAAAACGTTGTTATTACGCCGAGTATAACAGTCGCACCGATTATGACTGTCACCGATGCACATATCGTGATTGAGTTTGAGGCGCCGTTGCAGGAAGAATATGACAGTTATTAATACACATATTGTAATTACGTTTGATACGCCGTGGCACGCAGAATGGTACTAGCGAATGGAACGGTTCACGAATTGCGGCTGTTGTTCGGATGGATATAGGCTCGAAATAGGATAAAAATTTCTCAAAGGGTATGATCAGTTGTAGAAAGTGGTTATAACATTTATTAAAAATACTTCGGTGAAGAAATCAAATCATTGACGACGACGAGATGCACACATCTCGTCGAACAGAGCACACTTATGATAAAATAAACACTCTACACATTGCAAGTACAGTTACCAATACTATCGTATTGGTTAATTCCTGAAATGCAGTTTACAGTACCACACAGTGTAAATAAATTTGTCCTTTTCTCACTACCGGTTTTGGTCTCGTACCCATCACACATTCCCACAAGTTCTTGCACTCCTGAATCTTATTCAACACTCAAACCTAATATCATTGTGGTCCTACTTGTAACCCCATATCACAACCTTTTTACGCAGCACCGCTTTCGGCAAGTCAACCGTCACTTATATATGGCCCTCAGCAGAAAAGACCTGATATTGAAAATTCAAAAAGAAAGAACAGATGAACAACATCTTTTGTGTTAGAATTGAAGCAACAACAAACTGCTGTATTGTTTGTAATGGAAATTTGTCATGAAATGGACTGTTCAATGGATATCGCAATGAACCAACGTTCTGGTCTCATCGAGGGCAGTCCTAATTATCGGAGAGGAAATTCCACATGGGTGGATGATTACATAGATAGAAATCCCATCTTCGCTGAAAACAGTTTCAGACGGAGTTTCTCCATCCCATGTGCCCTATACTTTAAACTGCGTGAAGACCTGCTGCGACACAAACCGGATTATTGGAAACAGCGCATTAATGGACTCGGCTACAACTGCATTCCAACAGTTCGCAAATTTCTATGGTCACTACGGCTTCTAAGAACTGAAACTTCCACCGACAGTCTTGACCATGCTGTTTGTATGTCAGAGGAGCCCGTTAGGATATACCTTCGCTAATTTTGTATAGATCTCATCGAAATAAGTGGTCGTCGGGGTTTTAATAGATTTCCAACATCTTCAGAATCAAAATAGATTGTTAAAGAATATACCGAGGTATGTTTCGTTGGTTTTATTGGCACTGTGGATTGTATGAAGTATGTGTGGAAAAATTGGCCAGCAATTATGAAATTCCAGTATTTAAATTCGCGAGACTCTAAGAGTGCAACTCTCCAATGCGGGGGGTGGTGCGATCAGTCTTTATTTATGGTCCTGGCTCTCTGAACTTCCAGGAACTAACAATGGCATCAACGTACTGGCGAGATCGCCTTTGTTTCAGAACATTTTTTCTGACTGTTTTCGCATACGTCACGGATGGTTACGAAATACTGGAGAATGCAGACAAGAAAAAATTGCTATATTTTCTCAGAGATGGTATCTACCCACGCTTGCCGCTGTTTTTACGACAAATTTCCGATTCCACAGATCCTATATAAAAATACTTCTTCAAAAGGGAGTCTGTTAGGAAAGACATCGAGAGACTGTTTGGTGTTTTAAAGTCAACGCTTCAAGATACTACGACGGGAAAGCAGGATATGGGAGCTACGAGCCAATACGTATATCCAACTGTTGCGTAATTTTTCACAACATTCTTATACGTATGTCCCAGTATACCAATGGAAATATATATTTAATAACAAAAACAGATGTTGAACAAGTAATGACGACAGAAATAGAACGCATGGAACAATCTGTTTCAGAGTTGACACAAAATATGAATTATGCAGAATCATTGCGTTATGAAAATATAAATGATGAGGCCGACAGAATGATGTTGAGATATATTGCTTTCACAGACCATAATACCCATTTCCGCTTACAATCGGATCTTGTTGCTTACAATATTAACATAAATGGATGGTAGCAAATGGATTTGGTACCATTGCACTTACAGTTCTTCATCAAACTACTTCTTCAGAGTCTATACCAAATATACACCCTTTTGGATTCCAGCACACATTATCACTTTTATTCCTAATCTTCTTTGATTTCAGATTCCCCAAGTTCCATTAACATTCGAACCATTTGTTCATGTTTCATTGTCCTTTTAGGTAGAAGTTGTAGTGCCACAAACATGCTTTCTCTCTTCGATGCACGATTATGTCTTTCGTTGATTGAATTTATCAGATTGTTTGTGCGTTTCATCTCAACTCTAACTCCTTCCATTGATTTCTGAAAATTTTCTGACCCCCTTTCTTGTAGTTCTCTTTTTCATACTTTTCACACCGCGCGGTATTCTGTTAGAAGATCCCTCCGCATCAACATTCTCTACCCCATCGACGGCGCGAGGAAGCGATCGTTGCACTCTCAAATTCCCAGCCGATGTACCAATACCAACATTCTCAATTTAAACATCACCCTTCTCACGTCTATCTTCCATGTTACTTGCAGTAGGTCCACTTCTTGCACATCTTGCCCTGAACTCTACAACCTCCTCAAATGAAGACCCAATTCTTGAACCGTCAACAAAGTTGATAACAACACTACTTACACGTCCATATATAGATGCCATTTCCGATGTCACAGCGCTATCACGTGGTTTCCTTTTTAGATTTATATGGCTCACCCTGTTTTATATTGACACATCCTATTTCATCGACCATTCCAAACTTGTTAATAGTTTCCAAATACTCAGCAGACTGAATAAACTTAAAGGTTGTTCCCATTCCAGAATGTTTATCCTTCACCCTTCTACGTCGGCTTTGAAGTAAAGCATGAAATTTTTTGTTCAGTTCTGCTTTTGCAGATTTCCTGTACGTTTCATTAATAATAATTGCCGGTAGCATGCATTCAAGGCTTGACAATCTGCTGAAACTGACGGCCATTTATCTCGAATGGATCCCTTCGACCGTGTTATACCATACCGTGTTCGACATATTTTATCTACCAAATCCACATATTATCGTCTCTTTGCACAAGGTTTTTTGTTTTCTTAACCCAACCTTTTGCAAGGTACAATACCTCCTTTTTTTCACTTCCCCCACTTCTCTTGCCCTCTTCTTCTTTTTCAATTTCCACCCTCATTTTTAATTTTTTCGATCAGCGCGGTTTCCCTGTGCAATTCTTCTTCTTTACTGTGGAATTGCCACTCTCACCTCTAATCACTCCTATCCCACTACTATCAACGGGAATTGAACCACTATTATCACCACGCATTTCATCCTCCCTTCGTACAATACCCTTTTTCCTATCTACAGATGAACTATACATTGCTTGATCTGATTCATCAATCTTGCCCCTCTACAATTTGTATCCCTACCGACACGGGTTTTTTCTTCAACTTCTTCTACCGATTCTGGTAATGTTTCTTCCTCAATTGCAAGTCTCCTTTCCCGATTCCGGATTATTTTACTCCCCCGTTCAGGCCAATGAATTCAAGTCTCCTTCCAGCTGTTCCCCATCCGCTCCCCCACCCAATTCCTTCGTACATTTAGATAGTGCTCCTTCCATTTTGTCATTTCTACATACCGTCTCCGAATTTTTTCTGTCCCCACTTCCATTAATTGTACTGACGCCTATAGCTTCCACAGCTTCAAAACTGTTGTTGAGGTTAATAGGGCCGGGAAGCTTTGTAATTGGGGTTATCTCGTCATGCTCCCAGTTATTCAGAATGTCCCTTTCCCTTTCATTGCGTCACTCATCATAATTATTATCGTTCATCTTTCCATCCCGACTGTTTGAAATCTCCGCCCTGCTGAGCCAGGATTCAACAATTCATGTAGCCTGCTCATTGCACTTTTCTGACTATTTTCCCTTCCGTTCTGATTCTTATCACTACAAACATATTGTTCAGGTGTTTCATTTTGACCAACTATGAAATTCTGCAGTACTAATCATCCTTGAACTAGCATTTGCTTTTCCGCTACGGTGGAATGTCGCCACATTTTGAATCTCACTCGCACGACCTGCAACCTCTCCAGCTTCACGACCTCCCAAGTAGATTCTTACTGACTCGCTATGGTAGAGTATTGTTTCAAGATTCTTTTCACGTGCATGTTCCAACGGAGATTGGCCTTCAAGTTCTCCACACCATTCTACACACACAACTTCTTCTGTCTCCACTATTTTTCTCTCCCCATCTCCCGACCGTTCACCATCTAAGAAAATATTCTACGTATCTCTCGAAATTATACCCCGATCAGGTTGATGTCCATCAAAATTTTTCATTGAATCTCTATGCACGCAATGGGATAGAATCTCTCGCTTGCTTCGTTTTTCACCAGTTTCACCAGTTTCCACTTTCTGCAGTGATCTGCGATACAGTTCCTGTTCCTGACGGCACGATTGCACGATATCACATATTTGACACACAACGTCAGATGATTGCGTACCAAATCATTTTACGGTAGTGAATTCTCACCATTTCCTTATTGAACGAATACAGAACAGCATACATTGTCTGTGCTTCCATACTGTACATTAATGTGCGTGCTGTTTACCGGTTCCCCTCAGTTACGTGCTATATTCGTAAACTCTATCATTCAAATTCGTTCCACTTTCTATTTATAATATTTTCATTGACGGCACGTAGCAACATTGAATATTTTAAATTATTTTGAATTCGTACAATGCAAGGTGTTGAGTTTGCTGTTGAGTTTTTCCAGAGAACTCAACTGCAAACTCAATACCCTAACCATGAAAAACATCCGTCATAAACTCCTTTTTTCATCGGTGCCAAAGAGTTGAGTTTTGAAATCAACAAATCAAACCCAACACCTAACTAGAGATGCCTTCAATGACGGAAAGAATCTAAGAAACTAGATTCTTCCCGTTCATCGATATCGAGTCATCACAATTTCAAAACGTTTTTTTTTGATGGTCGTCAGTTCAAGCACCAAAGGCGTTTACTTTTTTGTACACAACTGCTGAATACATTTGGTGAAACTGGTACACCATGGGTATGGGTGGGTGCTGAGTTCAACTTTAAATTTAATTAAAGCGCATGTGTTGCACTACTTTATGTACTTACAGTGCACTTTCAATAAAGATGACACCAATCACCTTATCGGAAGTGGAAAATGAAAAATAAGGAAGGAGAAAACTGTATGGAAAGATAATAGGCGGACGGTGCATGACAAGTCAATTGCGGAATTAGAAATGTGGGACAGTTGAAAACGCCTTCTGGTAGTGGTGGTGTACATTACTGTCTAAAAGGTTCGTACAGTATGTGGGACGGAATTGCAAAACGTGGCCGAAAAACAGTTGTTGAAAAAGCTACATTCGTATACCACCGTGACGGAATTCGAACAAGCATTTGATAAAACGCTGTGACCGTTCAGGAATGTTTTCCCCAAGTGATGTTGTTGAAATTGAAACAGGTCAAGTAGCAAGAAAGTAGTGATTGTATCAACTATACTGGTGACGGAAAAAACGTTGAGATCACAGCGGTAAGTAGTGGAAACAGCAACGTAGGATTAGTTGTGAACCGTAGCGGAAAATGAAGAAAAGACAAGAACATCTCATGGACGTTTCAATTGAACGTCAAAATCAAGTGCAACAAATTCTGGAAAAAAGTAGAACATTACGAAAACGCAGACGACGATGACATGGAAACCGACACGGAAATTAAGCAACGTCACACATGGGATGAAATATCAAAAGACACGGCGATAAAATTCATCCTCAGTGAAAAAGTTTGTTTCGATTGGATATTCCAGAAAATGTTTACCTTCTCAAAGTTGATATTCAAAAGATTTGCGAAATAATTGGTTGCGTACTGTCCGGAAATGGGTATAGAAAAAGGTGATAATATGACGCAATTCGAAGCCACAACTGAAAATGGGTTTTTATGCATACTTTCTGCTGTACGATCGGGTCAGTACGAGCGTGTTGGTAGTGGAAGTAATGTAATAACGACTAGTGATGTACGAGAAGGCGTACTACAATTTTCTAAATTTCTACTGAACCGATACGGAAGGCTATATTCAAATAGACGACTATCAGCAATGGAAATGTTGGAAATTGAAAAAAAATAGCAGGAAATGATTTACAGGTGCGTGGGCTTTCATGATATTGTGAACGTTGGTAAGAATGGAAATAAAAAACTAGGAAACGAAATAAATTGTGCTGCTGAGATTTACACGGATTACCAAAATTATGGTTCTTCATGGTCGCCGTTACTAACGGCATGATAGTATCATGTACGGGAGATGAATTGGAAAACCTATAGCCGTATTAGCCTGTAATAGCTGAAATCTTCCCATCGGATATGAATCTGGTAGATAAAATTGGATATCGTATCACACCCTCAGTTCTGCAGCGACAAATGCTGTATTTTATAGTTGACTGAAAGTACCGGCAGTTGCCGTTGTTTATGGAACCGACGGAGCGTGGAGGAAAGAACAGTGCAGAAGTTTGAAAGAAGAACATCGGACCATACTAAATTTCGTGTTCCTTAAGAAATTTGGTAATTTATTTTCGTTAATAAGAAGGAAATACATATTACTGTTCACGACATTGCGAATCGATAACGATGACATGTCTACAAAAGTTACGTGAGGGATAATAATACTGCACAACATAACAGTATGGAAGGAAGCAGAACTGAATAGAATACGACATGAAAAATAGAAGATATTATTGAAGACGTCTTGTACAGAGAGGAACATAAAACTGTTACGAAAATTGAAGAGACCAATATAGTGAACAGTGAAAAATGTAATTCTAATAACTATAGTGATTTCGACGGCAGTTTGGAAGTGGAATTCAGGAACAGGCACCTCACAGAAAAAATTGAACGGGAACTGTTGAAAATGAATCGATAATTCACAACAACAACCGATGTAAAGGTAATGGAGGACTGCAATATATAGAATGATGATATAATAGTATGGTAAACAACACTGGAACGGAAAATGTTTTCCAGTATATAAATCAATAACTGTAATAACTGGAAAGAAAATTTAAAATTAATTTTTGTATAACATTTTTAAATGTTAAAAAGTGATATTGTAGTGAAAAATCTGATAAACACATTTTTTACTTTTTAAAAATTTTCAAAGTTTAGCAGTATGCAACTTTCAATTCGCGCGCCTTCTCACGTAAATTTAAAAGAAATAGTGATTACTTCTAAATATCTTCCCTGTGCACACAGTCTTTCTACTAACTCTGTACTTGACATACATGACCATCAACGGAACGGATGTAATAAACAATGTAACTGGTAAGTAGATTGTTTCAACTAATCACGTAAGTGATGAAAAGGTTATATGACAATCATCAAAAGAATAAATCTGTATATAAACATCTCTAACCGTTTGGATTATAATGGCCTACGATTCTCGCACATAACCATCTTTTAACAACTGCGACAAAACACTTTACTTCACTGATTACCGTTATATTGGAATATTTTGTACAGATAATAGTACTGCAAAAAGAGAAGGTAACGGCATGAGCAGTTTTCATATTGAAGATTCAAGACATCCACGGGTCAGAAGTCCCAACACAAGATATGAACCGTCACGGAATAATGGAAGAGAACGAACAACAGCTGCAGGGTCAGATTTAGTAACCACAATGCTTCAACCAACTCCTTTTGTTCTGTCTTTTAAGCAACTTCCGACTCAGGTGGTAACTTTGAATGAGCCTTTTCGAGCAACGCTCAGAAAATAACCAAATTTTGCACATACGAACATGATTGAAGAACACAGGTTCAAAAAGGTCAGGTGCTGGACGAAAAGGTAGGCCTCCGTATTCGATGAATGAGTACATAAGAACATTTCAATCAAGAAAATTATTTAATGGTCTTCTATATGAATCCATGGTTGATATTCCAAATGTAACACCTCGTAGTGCACACAGTAGTAGAATGTCCACACAGGTAAGTTAAGGAAGTTGATGGGCACATACTGGTATACAAAAATTGAATTATGTTACAAGGAGACCTTGTGACACAATTTGGGTACAATTACCTGAGGAAATGGACTATCAGAACCGTGCGTTCGATCTCCTAGCTACGATGTAAGGAATGACGCCTGTGTCGCCCACATTTGAAGAAATTCCGTCTCTGTTGCCTATACTGATATCACATTGGTATATATATATATAAACTTCATGAATATTGGAAAGAAAAAAGCGCATTTGGAACTAGATTGCGTCCTGTCGGAAGACGTGGGCGTACAAAAAACAGAATATATCCAAACCAGCGTTGCCATCCGTACTGATGGGATGGAATGACGTTGGAGGTTTTGGTATTAGTACAGAAGAAAGATATAATCATTACATGGAAGTTCCGTATTCGGTAGAACGAATGGAAGCATCACCATTGCTATCAGCACCATCTTCCATTTTCCAGGCACAGCATTTGTCTGCGTTTAAATATGGGACTCCTATTTTCCAAGAATTATATTTACAATTTTTCAAAAAAGAAGCAGTGGACATGTTCATTGTAACATACCATCATTGCTGATGATACATAATACGGGTAACCAAACACTCTGATCCAAGACTAAAGGTTAGCGGCGGACGGGGTATTATGACACCAATGACACCGGAATTGATTAGTAACTTATCAGTACCTTGTCAATTTTTTTCATAATTCAGATTACAACTTGAAGAAGGTATTTCTCGTAATTCGACGAACAAGGGAAGTGAACTGGAATGCCCCAAAGTCGGAAATGTTACACCCTTTCAATAATCACGATTGGGACACTGGATTTATATATGATTTACCTGCAACGGAAGAGAGAGAATATAATCTCGCTGTTCACTCACTGATGCCATGAAAAATTTGTACATTTCCAGAGGTAAAAATACCGTATCGGGATGTAAATTCAGTAACGATGGACGAATTTTTCGGTCTTGTACCGGATTTGTTTGTTTCAAGGGGATATATTATAATTGAAAGACCAGCATACGATATTGATCCTGCGGAAGGAGCGGAAGAAGAAAACGAAATAATTGCGAATGTGGGAGATGGGAAATTGAAGTACGAGGTTTTTTTGGATACGGATGGTTGGTATGGGCGGATGTGTTATGTTCCAAAACTTTATTACAACAATCGAAGTTTAAACTCCCGGAATGTATGGACATGTTATTCACCCAAGTTACAACTTGGGTAGTGCAGTCCGGAACAGAAGAAAGATTACAGTCAGAGAATGAAGAGCTGAAAGACCAATTATCGCAAATGGAAAGAAGACATACCAAGATGAAACGAGACCTGACAGTAAGTACTGATATGGAATTGCAAGATGGTCAGGAAATGTGCCGTTTGACTGAGGAACTTGCCATTTCAATAGCAACCGAAGCGTAACGTACAGCACAAGTAGAACAGTCTGGGGTATTACTTACTACTTACATAAATGCGTTAACTGTGATGCATGGTTCTGTATTACCTGTTCGTGAGGTTACTGCAAACTTCACAAACAATCTTACGAATGACGTTACCGCAGCGGTGAATAATAGTACGCATCTTTTACATGCTTATGATATAGTGCCTTCATCATCCGTGGGAACGACTGTGATACTTGGAACGGAGGATGAGATATTAAATACTGAAGATGCAATCCCGGATGCTGAAAGTTGATGTTATGCAAATATTGTTGATACGTTTCATTCATGTAGGTATGTGAGTATGTGCTGCATATAAGTTTATGTTTTGTATAAATTGTTTTTATAAATTATATTTATTCTCCTTGAGTATCACAAAATAAAAAATTGAGTTCCATATTATCTAGATAGGTGACTAACTACCTTAGTCCAAACAACATTTTCCTTATAACGTGCCTATCGGTGAGTACATAGGTTTGTTTTTTCCAGTTGTTATTTTCAGTATAAGTCGAAATACAATTTGTTATGTGGCAAAAAACTAATATAACGGGTTTTTTTAATTGATACTTCAGTTTATTTTTCAATCGGTATGTCAGTAAACAGTACATTTGTAGTTCGCATCTTGACTTGCACTATACTTGATTTTTTATGGTATGATATTTTTCTTTTACATGTACAAATTAACACTTAACGGAATATGACAAACATGTTATTCAAAATGTCTACACATTGTAATTATCTGCATGACTTATACCGTACTGATATACTCTTAACATTCATATGTTATGTAATATCTAATTTCCTTCTCTGTATAATTGAACTGTGTTGCGACTTGTTCCAACCATTGTGCTATGACTACATGTTGTCCCGATGATCAGGAGTAATATATTTAATGCAAGTTTCCCTGCATGCATATCTGTTGACTGTGAGAAAAATTCGTATTTTATTGATAAATGTTAAACTTATTGGATGTAACAACTGTTGAGGTCAGTGTGTGTCGTACATGTTTGTTCATTGAATCACTGCCACATCTACAGAAACACAGTCGAGGAAACATGTTTCATTCCCATGCCCTACTGTTCGAATACATGGATTAGGTGTATTCCAAACTGGCATTAATTCTGTACACCAAACGTGTAAGTGTGCAGACCTATGATGTCTAAAGAAGATTCATATAACCGCAACGCTTTATGTCAATCAAAATTAAACATATTGATTGCTATAGATATCCGCGCAGTACAGCGTTTTCCACATGACAAATGAAAGTCATTTACACGCATCTACAAAAAAAGGAAGTTTTCTTCACAACCTGCATGTGTTGATGATGAAAGGTAACCGAAACCGAAGAAAAACTCTACTCAAGAAACAATCCAGTCACTTAAACGTTCTGAAGTAATTACAGTTATATACCAAATCGAAACAATGACAATTGCCATAATGATTACAATAATGAAAGAAGACAGATCTGTTCTACTGAAATTACTGATATTTCTGTTGCAACAACAACATGCTTCCTGGTTTTCTTTGTTATTTAATAACAATAACATTGGCACAGATAAATATAACTATATGGAAACATATTCATGTCATATTCGTGGGTCGAAATTTTTTAAACGTGGTAAGTCATCCTAGATAAAGTATTAAATTGGAACGATACACACATATCCATACTACATGTTTACACGAAGGTTTTCAATACCTCGTTTACTATATCACCTTTTACGGAAAGATCTACTTACGCACCACTATCACTACTGGAATCAACGTGTTTATGGACTTGCGAGTCTGTTAACACGTTGATTCCACTTATCTATGTAATGGATACATTTAAAACCGGGGTTATAAATGTATCCCTACATAGATAAATATTTTATCTCCGTTGAGAATACTTAGTACTGGCGCAGCAACTGACAACTTGAATGATGCGGTCTATATGTCTGAAGAATCCGTTCGAAAGTATTTTCAACAATTTTGTATTGATATATTCGTCGAGTCTGCCGCGAATTCGATACTACGCCACGTTAAGATATACGCTATTGGTTGACATATTCTTATAGTATGCATTTATGTATAATATATATATATATATATCTATCTATTATGTCTATATCTATTCCAACGTCGGTGGGCGTGGTCGGGATGATTGGTTAGCACAGCTCGTGTCAAAGATAATCGAGGTAAGTGTAAACTCGGCCAGTTTTCTGATGCAAATAACGAGTAACGGAAATAGAATAGGTCGGATTTTATATTATTGCTTGTCGATGCAATTATAGAGATGGGAGCTAAATAGCGACAGATATGTCGATTGATGATCGATTGCAAAAGTTAGTTACCGTGTTCAATTTGGGTGCACGTATCTGATCTGTTCTCCTGATACGGTTAGGTATCTTTGTAGAGTTCAGAACGAGGAGTATGAATGCTCCAACAACTTCTGTAGGTTTGAAGTTTACAAATGACCGTTACGTCACTTTTGCTGTAGCGATTGATTGTTAATCAAAGTAGGCTTTTTCGAATTAGGTCTCCCCTTTCTAGTTGTTAATACTCCTTCGAGATATTAAAGTTGGCAACCAATGTAAATGTCATAAATTACTAACTTTATTATTTGCCTTCCCACCTCCCGGATGTAATGTATATATATATATATATATTGTTACAGCGTCGGTGCTGTCACGAATTTGGAGAGACTGCCTGATACGTGTGATTGCGCGTTGCTAGGTGCAACAGTTTGGAACACAGTGTAAGCTCCGTAGGTTGGAATATACGTGTCAGTAGAAACGTTCCAAGTTTCTCACGCGTGTGAATGTTTCATTTACACACAAGTAACTTCTCGTGGGTACTGCATACATTTCACATTGTTAGTTCCTTATACATCTCCTGATTCCTTCTACGTACCTTTACTTCTTCCTCCTATCCATACGAGCATGAGTACGAATTTTTTTGTCATGTACTATGGTAGTCCTTCTCTTCTTTTTTCGGCCTCTTGTCTGCCTTGACGGCTCCTTTCCTCGGTACGTTTCTTACCAAGTTTCGAAGTTCGTTCTCTAAACCGTCCACCATCATTCCTTTACTCCTCTAACCTCCTCTTCGTTAATTATCCTTCGTTTATCGTCTTCATCATCGTCCAGCAACATCTAACATCACCAACATCAGACGTCATCAAAATCTTTTTGCTCTTCATCTATCACGAACGGGACGCTCGGTGTGTTCGACACATCAAAAATATTACAAATATACGTAGGTCGATTCTTCACTCGATTTCCTACCGCATCTAAATTGGTAAAACTCCAAGAAAAATATGCAGAAATTGGATTTACAGGGTGCATTGGTGCTGTAGACTGCATGAAGCACGTATGGAAAACTGTCCATTAACAATTGAAGGACAGTACTTCAACAGAAGAGAATCTAAAAGCGCTACAATGCATTGTGAGGGATGGTGGGATCATGGCCTTTATTTCTGGTCATGATTTTTGGGCCGTCCTGGTACAAATAATGACTTGAACGTATTAGTTATATCTCCGTTATTCAAAACTTTATTCACTGAAAAGTGTCCAATAACCTTTACGGGTGGTTACAAAATCTCTAGTGAAGGGTCACCACATTATTTATGCTATCTTCTCACTGATTTTATCTATCCGTATTGGCCAATATTTGCACTACCAATGGCAAACTCTACAGTTCAACAAGAAAAAAGTTAGTTTTTTCACCAGGAATCCGTACGGAAATATTTCGAGCGATTTTCGGAATACTCCAGTCTAGATTTGAAATTCTTCGTCTAGAAAACCGTCAGTGGGATTTTAATGAAACAATTCGCATTTCGAACTGTTGTGTTGTTCTGCACAACATATTGATTTGGATCAATCAATATACAGACCGCTTATGACATGATCTAACGTAATCTGACCAAGATACGTTAATGGAATACGAATGGAACTCTATGGAAGAGCCGGCTGCTTAGATGACTCTCAATTAACAGAAGTCAATTAGTGAAATACATGCTAACCATAACAATTGACTCGACCGAATTATGCAACGAGACCTAATATTTACTGATCACGATGAACATTTTAGACTACAAAAGGATCTTGTCGCCCATACCGCTGAAGGTAATTATATGTTATGAACTTTATTGACCTAAACTATAAAACACTGCTATATGTATTTCCTTCTTTTCATATCATACATTCTTGACTATAACCTGTTTTCATCTTAGGTTTCATCTGTCAACTTTTTCACCAATTCGATGAACTATTCACTTCCTTTCAAAAAATATTACAAAGCCATGTAAATACGTTCCACATTTGCTTCTTTCTTTTGCTGGTCTTGAATATATGTTATTATATCATCAGTTCAAGTCATTTCCATTCGAATTTCTGTCATTGTTTTCTGCAAATTACTACCTTCTCGACGCTGTGTCACTTTTTCTTCAATGATTTAATACCGTGCGGTCTTCTATCTGATATAATTTCAGAATCATTTGTATTTCAATCTTCAAGACTTCTCATATTAATCTATTGCGGTGTTAATACTAGTTCATTACATGGGTCTCCGTCCAATGCACTGTGTGCAGATCTTTATCATGCGTCAATCATATTAACTCTGGTTTCTCTTCCTCCAGTATAACCATCACTTTGGTGTAAAACATGTCCTTTTCTGTCAACATCTCTCTTCATTTCGTTTACTCCTCGACCTAGAGTGTTGTCCAAACTACGTTCCATGTCATTGCTCTCACTGCTCCACTCCGATTCCAACTGTTTCAAATCTTCGTCTTCGGTCGATGGTTACACCAACATTTTAATAAACCTCTACGAATTTCGGTACAGTGGGGATGTATTCCATCGCCTCAACGTACGTAAACTTTATGCCAATACCAGGGTTTGTATATTTCTTCCGCCTCCGTCTACTCTGAAACAAGGCATGTGTTTTCTTCACAAAAATATTTTTCTGCTCATTACTGGCACGGCTCAGTCCAAAACCTTTTTAAAACTAAGCGTGTCATATTTGGCAATATAGTGCAGAAGGTCTCCATTTACATCTTACGGAAGCTTTCGACCAATTCAAACCATAAGTTTCTCTACATTCTTTTGGTATACCTGTCCATAACGTATCTTCCGCCTGTACTAGGTTCTGAGTTTGCGCTACCAAAGCTTTTGCTAAAATTAGTGCCTCCCTCGTACTACACTGCGTCCCACTTTTTTTTCATCCACCTCACCGTTCTTTACCTGTTTTTTGTTCCTGGACCCACGTGGTATACCCATTACTGTTTTCCTCTTCTTTTCTTCTCATTCAGCGCATCCCCAGTAGATACACTGTTTCCTTCCTGTGTCGGTACGTTACTATCAATAGCGTTCCTCTTTCCACCTCGTCTCATAACGGTCTCACTCTTTCTATGAGCAGTATCATTCTGATTCCTGATCGTACATTTGTTCCAGTTCAACATCCTCACCGATATGCTGATGTATAATACTGTTTTCCGGAATAATATCGTCGACAGTAGTCAAATCACTTCCAGCAACAGTACCCATATTACCAACATTCTTCGCATCTATGTTTCCAAACAAGTCACGTATAGTTAAATTACTCTTTTCTATATGTCTTCCAGTTATTCTTCGGCATTTTCCTAAATTTTGCTCCTGTTCCATTCGTACCTGTTGGGGAGCGATTTTAAGATCATCCCATACTTTCCCAATGTCCTCATCTATACTGTCGTTTCGCGTTGAACTTAAATTACATCGATTATTTGGAAAATCTGCTGATTTTTCCAATTCTTCTATACTATTGTTGATTATATCCTCTTCCTCGGACGTACTGATTTCCGCTGTACTTTTTCATACCTTTTAGCTCCATCTTTTAAAAAATCATGTAAGAAATGCACCGAATCCTTCATGTTGAACTTTTTGTAGAACTGCACCCGGGGAGGGTGAACCGGGGAAGACTCAAGCGATGTAAAATCAGCGCTTTGTGTTAGCCTCTTGACAAGTGTAGTATTTGGCTGTAACTGAGTATGAGGTAAACGAAGAAGATGAATGTGAGATGGGACAGTACAGTGGTGAGAATTGGAAGACAGTACAGGGATGAGACGAAATAGAGTGAGGAACAGTATCGTGCAGTACTGTAAATACAGCCGTAGTTTCTAAAACTGATATCATCACGTGGTAGTTGTACGGTCGTAATGATAATGCGAGCGTGTTCCGTATGGGCGGAGGTAAGTGGTCGTTGATATGGTCGGAGCGAGCGTTTACGGAGGCGGGCATATGTGATCGAACGAGATCACAGCTGGTGTTGCCGGCATGGGCGAACGGTGCTTACTTGACGGAGCTGATAGTCTCCGTCGGTAAGTACGAATGAATTGTTTATTCAAAGTAGTGGAAGTAAGTAAGAAGAAAGCAAAGGAGAATAGAGGGAAAGGTGTGAATGGCCTCCTTTCAAAATAAATGAACTCCAGAAACACGAATCGCAGACATCGTGTCAGAATTGGGAATAGCATAAGCTTGAATTGTAAACGTGTCATAGTTGTCGATACGTGTAAAGTGATCGTATTCTCATCTCAGCTAGAAGGCAAATCCAGATTACGACGGTTTCATAGAGGTTAATTGAAAGGCGATGGAGGTATAATGATGATATTGGAAAAAGACGTGGTCTGGATTTTCACGCTCCTCCTATTCGTATGTTGAGCAGCTTGACCGAGGAAGGATCAGAGATATGATAAATCAGAAGGAGAGAGAGGAAATTTTTTTTTTATTTTGTATAAAGGATGTGATGATGTGATATAACAATATACCAAAAGAATTAGAGTTCATTGTGATAATGTGACAATTTTGGAGGAAGTAATACCATTCAAAGTGTTGGGAAATTTTAAAGAAGAGATGTGATATAGCATTATGTCAAAAGATTAGTAGGATGTATAGGCTTGAGTTTGTTTTCAGGAGGGAAAATGTTGGCTGAAAGAAAATTTATTGAAGAAAAAGATGAGAGAGAAACATGAATCAGAAAGAGGCGGTGTCTGAGTCATGTCTTATGATCTATTGGGACAGTTGGGGGTGTGAGTTGATGTTTCGAGAAGGTTTCGGATTGTAGCTTGGGATATAGGCTTAGTTAGACCATGAGCTGTGTTTGATTCTGATCTTACTGGGCCTATGTTATAGATGTCATGTTGTTTTAAACCTTCGCGCGTGGCTGCCACATAGATCATAAGACGCTTCTCCGATGTGCGCGAACCATTGCTTATGATGTCGAATAAAGATTTGAAGTCGGTAAAAAGTTGTAAGAGTTGTCGGTTGATCAAAATTGAAAGCTCCTTCATAATGGTGAAGGCGGCATCAAATAGATCGCTGAAGGCGATAACTTCTGTCACCATTACTGATCTACAAAGTCGTTTCGATTTGTAAGATTTGAATATGAGCGGGATGACGTTGGAAAAATGGTCAGTGAGGATGATGATCTACCGGTGTTGTGAGGAGAGTTCGACATTATTTACGGAGGAAGCGTCGCTGTAGCTAAGGATGTTTATAGATGAAGATTGGAGAGCTGGGAATGTGATGGAGATTTTGTAACGTTTCGCGTATGCCGTTCCTTTGTTCAGTTGGTTCATGTAGAATGAGGGTGTTAGTAAGAAAGAAGATTCCGTGACTTGTGCTATGCGTTATATTTCATAGACACAGTCTAGGCGGGTGTGCGATAACCATGCAAGACGCATTCAAATGGATCGAAATTCTGTGAAGGGGCATTCTTGTAGAGCGTCTGTAGCTTTAAAAGTGTGTGTAGTTGTGTCTGAAATATGATGGAATATGAGTTGAGTTGTAGTCTGAACGCAGAAAAGTCGCATGGTAGCATCTTGGATAGTTTCATGTTAAATCGTCGTTCGGTTGATTTTGAGATGGTCGTAAAGTCGGCGTTTCCAGCTCTCAGGAGATAATCAACGCAAGTGCAAGATAAACCGCAGAGGATTGATTATTTCATTAAGTAGTGAAAGGAGTAATCCGAGTCCAGATGTTGCATGTTAAGATCGCGGGCGTGATGGTTTTGCAGAGTCTAAAACCAGAGGTCCCCGGATCCTGAAAGGTCATACTACGGTTGAATAATTTCCATACATTAATTTGGGCTGAGCTCTAGTTCTGGAACTGAGGAGTTGAGGTAAACATAGCGTGCGAGCGGGATTGAGGTTTGGAGATAGGCTTGTTTCACGTCGGATGTCCAAACTTTAAAACCAAAAATTGCAGCGAGGCCCTCGCAGCCCGGGTCTAAGAGTAGGCAGATTGAATGAGATTGAATAGTTTGTGATGAGTGGACCATAAAGTTTTTTAACTTATCTCTAGGTCCACCTATCACAAAACTTGCCTTGTGAAAGATTTTCTCATCAATGTTTGACTTAAGTGCAAGCACAAAGCGACCAGGTAAGATGTTGGCGCTGGGTGGAACTTTTTTATTTAGTAGGATTTTGAAGGTACCACTTTTCATCAAGTTTCTTATTTCATCCTTCGTGGCTTGCTTCATTTCTGGAGTTTGGCTTCTTTGGTCTTTGTTGGTAAGGAACTCGGTGAGAAAGATGTCGTCGCAGTCGGATGGTTATTTAAAGTTTGAAAGGGATGTTTTCAGGTCGTTCATGAAGAATTATGAGAGGGCGTTTGGATAAATGTAGTTTTTCACTTGAGTGACATTGAATGGACGAGCTCTCTTATTTGGTAGGTCAAAAATGTGCACCAGTTTGGAAGAACGGTCGAGATCGTCGACTTCAAAAAAGCCCATGAATTCTCCTATTTGGTTTAAATGACCTTTCTCCTTCCAAACAAGGACCAAGTCACCCTTTTAAAGTTGATGTCCGTTGAGGCTGCGGCATCGTGATGTAAAGCACAAGTGATTCTTAATTTATCCAGATTGATTTTCATTTCGCGCTTAGCGACTTCCCCAATTCTACCCCTCTCGTCTTTTGTTGATCGCGTGGTGAAGTCTTTCGGGATGGACATTCGTGGCATTTTGCCGAAAAGTAGTAAGTAAGGGACCATACCGTCCGGTCCCATCGTGTCGTTCATTGACTTAACTTCCAATGCAAGGACAAGTTCAAAGTCAGCATTCGGATGATCGAGTAGAATTTTGTGAACAGTTTATCTGATTGAAGCGCGGTACCTTTCTATGATTGAAAGGCCACTGTGCGCTTCAATTCCAGTTCTTTCAACTGAGATTCCGTCCAAAGTGGCCATCCGGATGAATGATTCTCCAAAGTTCGATCCTTGATCTACAATTATACGGTTTGGCAGTCCCGTGCAGATCAAGGTCCAGCGCTTTATTAGTGCGTTCCATTTTGTCTTGGTTTTCATGTTTTTTGATTCAACGACGGCGCTGAAGTGTGTTCCCTCATCTATTATGTGTAGGATGGGGAACTTCCATTTCTTATATAATAAGTAGAAGACGTCTACGAAAATACGTTCAATGAATCGGGCCGTACTTGAGCCGATAGATACCTTGAATCGGAGCGGCGTGTTAGTGACTCTTTGACAGTGATCTAGTCAATTGGTGATTTCAGTCAGAATCTTAACAGTTTCTGGGCCCGTGCTTTCTGGGTCAGCACGTTTAAATAAGTTGAACAGTTTGAAGGGGCTGGAATGAAAAAATGACGATGTAAGCGGCGTAGTTGTTGATAGTTGAATTTGGTATGGATTGAGGATTGATGATGCATTTTGTTATCAAGGTGCGTTGAGTCGCTTCTGAAAAGAGGAAAATACCACTCTTCTAAATAGTAAGTCTTGTCACCATCTTTTATTTGGCGTCGTTTATCTAACCTGTTGTGAACGTTGTCTATCATCAATTGATGTTTATCTAGTAGATTTAGACTAATCAGAGGCGGTACATCAACGTCCACGAAGTCTAAGTTGACGACAATGTCGTCCATTAATTTTGGTATGGAAATGATGAAGCACACTGTGCCAAGAGAAGGGTAGTTAGTGTCACCAAATTTGAACGAGAAAAAGGACTCCTTCAAGGTGATGTTGTGAATGTTGAAGAAGCGGTTGATTCTTGACATCGAAGCTTTGCCTATAACGGATCTGGGCGCCCGGGAGTATACGCAAAAAGTGTGTACCCTATCCTTTTCTTATTGCGAAGTTTCTCTAAAGAATTGAATGTCGCTGCATAGAATGATGGATGAATTTGTGGGAGGAATCGGCGCTGATGATGATTGAGCGGAGGTAAGCTGGTGCGTGGATTTGTAAAGAATTTGAGAGATATACAAGTTGATAATATTCTTGTCTGTTTCTTCGTGTAATATGGTGTAAGCCGTGTCAGGTGGTTTTTCCATGAAAGATGAAATTTCATTGTTGAAGAGCGTGGCGTTGTCATTGATAATGATTTCGGTCTTTTGGTTGTTGCTTTGGTCATCTTTTAATGCTTCCATTTCAAGATTTCGAGTGACGTCTGCGGGTATGTAGGTGCTGTTCTCACCCGATTTGAGACGGTTTGTTATGTATGTCTTCATTGCGCCACGTGCGCAGCAATGAGACGTGGAACAAGGTGCGTATCCATAACAGCAGCAAATAGGGCGAGAGTTTTCGTTATTATTCTGGCGGGAATGCGAGCGGAAAGCAGGGGCGGGTTTCTTGGATTGATAATTGAAACGCTGGTTGATATTTCTGTTGCCGTTGTATCTTGCAGGTTGATTATTGTTTGAATTCGTTCTTGATTGATTGCCTTGGGAAGAACGGAAGTCAGATTGTCTAGATGATCTATTAGCGTATTGGCCACAGAGAATAACGTTGAGCTCAGACTTATTGTTGTTGGTCAGCAGTTTTGATTCCTTCTCGAGCATTATGCTATGCACAAGAGCACTTTTGAACGAATGATAGCTCAAATATCCACTTAAGTCGTTTGAACGGAGCTTCTTTGCCCATTCAAAAGAAGCGACGCCCTTGCTCAAAATCTCTAACTTGTAGGTCTCGTTTCTACAAATGGGAATGAACTGAGGATTACGTTTGTCTATGAAATAGCAGAGCTTAGAAAAAAGCGAAACTTGGATCAGTGATGTCATTTTAGTCCATGAAAACAACTAGATTATGACTGT
>JAULBU010011401.1:0-23471 GCA_032358235.1 Odonthalia washingtoniensis
ACGAACGACGTTCTCCAACATCTTCTGAGGCTCTACACATCTAATTTGGTTCTTCAAAGCAGCTGCCATTTGACTTTCGGCACCCCGATACAACGTCTTCAAGTCTTGAAGGTTGTAATACTACTCATAGTATAGTATGAGCATAGTATGAGCATAGTACTCCCGATAAAGTTCACTCTTTCCGAACTTCAAGAGGTATTTCTCTTGATTCGGTCCATACTCGCTGCCGTATTCCACTAACTGCGTGGTAGGTGCATACAAAGCTTTCGAATATAAATGAAGTGCAACTTGCTTCTCGGCGCCCAGTTTTCTCGCCATATTCTTTTTGGCATGCAAAGGGTCCAAAAATAATTGAGCATGTGTGCAACACTCCTCGAAAGCGGTATCAATGGATTTTTCCTGGTCGACAATTGTGGTCCTCCTAGGAACATCGAACCCAGGAATGTTTTAGCATGCTGTGAAAACCATGCACCACGTGTCTCCGAATTCAAAACCTCCTGAATGGGCGAAAAATAGGGGAAGTAAGTGGTTGTTAGTATCGTAACCGACGACTTCAAAATTAGTACCGTTAGATTAAGGGTAAGAGCCATCGCAATGTACCGCATCAGTAACGGTGGCGCATCGGCCTGTGGAACAGAAATTAGCGGCAACAGATGGGACGAAAAGAAAATCGACGTAGTATCTGCATTCTTCGTGGATATCAGATAGATATACAATGGTCTCATCTAATGAGCTTCCTTCCGAAATTTTCGGCTTTTTGCGATTGGTTGAGTATGTGCTTTGCCACCTTCATTCTTGTCTCCTTCATTTCCATATCATTCACAATAAAAATTGTGACTTTATTCCCATGTTGACGAAGAATCTCAGCATAACCATCCAATTCAGCCATGTCGACAGTACTACTAGATCACATGAGGCGATTATTCTCCTTTCGAACTGTGATATAGTGGTTATATGGTGGTTAATGCAGATAGATACCATTAGCATTTATTAGGTTCTCAATCACTCACAATTCTTGAGTAGGATCTTTTTCAGTGTAGTCTAAAGTTATGAGCACAACTTGATGGGTCGTATATTCCTGGGCGCAGTTATTCGATGTAGTACTATATGTTCAATCCGTGGATGGAAAATCTTGTCCCAAGCACAGATTACTGTGTTCGGAAAACGTTTTCAACTTCCATAGGTCATTTCAAGGCTGATAATCAAAAACGAGACATGATGAGTACTCCTTTTCACGGTACGTCTTTGCCAGTTTTGTAATTGTCTGATAGATGTTGATCTCCTTTTGGACACCAATATATGTGGTATGCGTTTTTTCAAATGCTCGTACTTCCATCTCGTTGAGAACATCATACTGACGCTCTGATCAATAGGACAACATCTGCGAGGGCTCCACCATGAAAGCCACACTGCACTCAGCACGCAAAACAGCTTAGTTTTGTATCTCCCTTGCTCTTTCGTTTGATGCTTTATTCTGCATTTTTCTCTTATCTGATTCCGTCAGCGATTCAGCCGACATGGATACAGAACATTCATCTTTTCTCCATTCTGAAGTGGGACAGATTTTATCATCGTAACTCTCTGCAGCACTGTGGTCGATATAGTTTGATCAGTCGAAGTCCTTATCATCGAGATTCGAAAGAGGTTCATCGTCAACTGTTCAGGGGTTACTTCGTGTAGATGTGGGAGTTCATCGCGCACCTCTTCAGGTGTTAGATGACGGTGGGGGGTGGGGAGCTTGACAGCGATGTTGGAGTAGGTTGATACGTTTGATACGCCTTTAGTGAAGGCAGTATGGATGGTGAAGTGAGACTTGCATCACGTTGAGGCGGTGAATCGGATGAAGAAGGAGTTTGTTCTATGTGTTGTGGGCGGTTTTCCGTCTGCACTGTTGTCGGAAGGGGAGTCATAACGGTGGAAACGAATGAATTAAGAGGACGGGTGATGAGGGAGAAAATGACAGCACGGCGGGTGAAGTTTTTTTTGTAAATAATGATGAGTCAGGATGTCGATTTGGAAATGCGGATTAACCTAATTTTCAAATGGAAATCCGTAAGATGCACACACCATGTTGAAGATATTACAGGGTGTCAGTACGGGCAACGTGTCAAGAAAAGGACGCTGTCACACATCTGATCGTTTCTGTTTCTCATTTATTTTTCATGTCCAAAACATTTGATTTGGTACATGGAATTTTAATGTTGTTATGAGGAATAATATATGCGGCAGCAATTACAATGTGTTGGGAGAGGAATGGGTGAAAATAAGGCGACTGCATATTGTGCAGTACGTTTTACAACATTGAGAAAGGGTGGCAGTAAACGGTTGGTACGTACGAATAGCTTTTGATATGAACTGTACTATACAGTGTTGGTATTGATTGTATTGTGTGACATGGAGTGATGTCACAAAGATGTCACAACATTTAGGTTTGTTTTGTTGAGACACAGAGTTTTTAACAGTTGCCAGTAACGTAGCAACCTTAAATGTTAAATTTTAACGGTACAGGGGAACGTGTAAAATTTAAAAGGGAAATGTGACCATTATCGTGTAATGCAAAACTGGTGCAACGATTGGGTCCAGCGAAGCATTGCTATTGCCAGGGCGGCGAGAATAGACACGGACACAGACACGGCGGTGAACGGTTGGACGTGGAATATTTGTTTTTATTTATAATTTGATTTTAATTATATTAAATTTTAATAAAAAATAATGATGTTATGATCCCGAATACAGTCGTACCGTATAAATAATACCATGAGCAAAGGGAGGACATTACAGTTGCATAGACGAATGTGCAAAATTTGCATGTTTTTAGGGGCAGTAGGCTTACAGTAATATTCTCCACAATAATCATTTCATTATTATTTTTAATGCATTGGAATGACGAAATAAAAATATCGAAAGAGGATTTTAATCATAAAAAATCCTTTACCCCCTTCCTTTCTCCCGATTTGCAACCAATGTATAATAATTTTCCTTATTTTTTTCAAACTCTATATTTTTCTAGATTTTTCTAAACTCAAAAACTGTCATTCAATGTTAATTGCAATCGGATGAAATTTTAATTGAATGTTAAAACTTTCTTCACCTAAAACCAACCAACCAACCAACCAACCGAACCCCCCCCCCCCTTCAACACCGCCTTCAACACCGCCTTCAACACCGCCTTCAACACCGCTTTCAACACCCCCTGATAATTCAACTCTTCACATCCTTCCTGTTACATATTTTTATTTATTTATTTTTATTTTTTTTTTTCTTCATTACGTTTTCCTTTCATTTCGAACCAACCAACAACCAAAAAATAAACAATGAAAGATAGCGAATTGTGGACGTCACCGACCTCAAAAACATCTCAAGTGACTTCACCACCAGCCTCCACCGCACCACCTCTTTCTTCATCCTCACCTCGACGACGACAACAACAACAACATTCACATTCACATTCACAGTCACATTCACAGTCACATTCACAGTCACAGTCACAGTCAAATTCAGCTCAGCAACAACAACGTCAACAACGACAACAACGACAGCAACGTCAACAACAACAACAACAACAACAACATCGACGTTCACCAGTCAGTGAAGTGAAAGTACAAGTGCATAATAAGTTACATGACCAACGACAACGACAACAACAACAATCTCATTCATTTGTTCAGGTTACAACTACAGATACATGTGAACAAGACAGACAACAACGACATACATTACAACACTCACCGACTCAACTAATGACAGTTAACATAAGTACAAACGATGACAATAATAAACACCCTGTGTCTAATATTGTCGCTGCTACTGTTAGTGAAGCACCCACAACACCCACTACACCTACACCACCACCTCCGCTGAAAAAGAAACATACACAACACTTACATAATTTATCATCAAACGTATCCAACCTACAACAACAACCTGTTCAAATTCAACAACATCCATTACATACAACACCACAAAATTTACCAGCATTACCACCATTAGCACCTCATCGAATACATCCTCCACAACGTCAACAACAACATTACTCATCATCACCTCCATTGAAGAGACATGTATCTAATATACCAGTACCAATTAAGTCTTCATCACAGATTCCATCAAGTCAACAAATACCACAACGTCAACTTCAACTTCAACAACATCAACATTCTGCTATGATAACGACCGCCACCACCACTACACCACCTTCACATCACATAAAGAATAATAATTCCGCAACAATATCACCTAGACATACTCCATCTCATTCGGACCCAGTATTACCTAGAAATTCACGTGTCCGAATAGTTGGTAATAATCGAACTAAATGGGATTTAATAGGACGAATTGGTGTCGTTCGTTCAGCACAGACTTTAGGAGGATGGCATGAAGTTGAACTTACTGATGGTGGTATTGTGCGTGTTCAGAGAAATGCACTTGCTGTTCTTGAACTCCCTTCTGGTGATATTAATTCAGCTGTTAGAATTGAATGTGGTTATAATAATAATAACAACAACAACAATAATAATAACAATAATAATAATAATACCACTTCCGCAACAACGACCACTACAAACAATGATAATAACAATAACAAAAATAATAATAATCATAATAATAATATCAATAATATCAATAATATCAATAATAATAATAATAATAATAATAGTATCAATAATATTAATAATAATATTAATAATAATATTAATAATATTAATAATATTAATAATAATAATATTGATAATAATAATAATATTAATAATAATATTAATAATAATAATAATAATAATGATAATCAAAACTCCAATAATGTAGTGAATAGTTTCGGTGGTGGTGGTGATGGACAAAATAATAGAAATGATTATAATAAGATAAAGCCATCAACACATGGAGGAATATCAGGTCGTGGTGGAGGTGGAGGTACAACAACATCATCTCATATTGGTCATTATTCTCAACAACATTATCAAATCGGTTCAACGAATATGGGAGGAGTAGATAATAATAATAATAATAATAATAATAATAATAATAACCACGGATACGGTGGTACAAATACAGGAGGAGGACGTAAACGTGCTCGACAGAAAACAGGTGGTGGTGTTGTTAAAATACGAGATGGAGGAATGGGAGTGAAAAGTTTACATGCGAATATATCTAAATTGAATTTGAATTCACTTCGTCGTTATCGTAATGTTTATAATTTGAATATCTCTCATGATTGTTCAAAAGATGAACTCGTTGGAGCTGTTAGTCGTCATTTTCAAAGAGTTACAGTTAATGAAAATGAAGTAATCTCAAACTTTCTTCGTTATCTTGCTAGACATGGTGGTCCAGCAGCAAGTGATTGAACAACAAATATATATTCATCTTAACCCCCATGAATCTATCGCCATAACCATAGCCATAGCCATAGCCATAGCCATAGCCATAACCATAACCATAACCATAACCATAGCCATAACCATAGCCATAACCATAACCATAACCATAACCATAACCACAACCACAACCACAACCATAATCATAATCATAATCAATACTATATGTGAATAATTCATCATTACTGATTTCAATTCACAGCCATGATCTACATTTCTCAAACTTTACAATCTTCCATCAACTGATAACTGTTTCATTGACTAATTTATTATATACAGTACGTTTCCTTTTTCTAGTTCAATTTGTACAACAACTTTTGCTATTTCATGTCGTTAACAACTACGAACTGTCATTGGGTATTGTACTTGCTATTGCTGCTCTTATACCTATGTGTCATTCTAAAATTCTTCGCCTTTCTTGTTACTGTTCAAGATCTGTTAAGACTTGACTTTGACTTTCTTGCTCTCTTTTCGTTCTGCCATATATATATGTATATATCCTTGTCCTCTGCTTTCAAAATTCTTTTAGCTATAGCTTTCACTTGTATTATTATTATTATTATATGTTAGTCTGGACAAGTGCAAAAGAATGCAACGAAAGTTTTATCCGTTACTGTATGATATTTGTTGAAATGAAAAGGGGAATTCAACGACGGCGAATAAAATCAATCATTGGGAATGAAATATGGAAATGCACTCTGGGGGGTTACTATTTAGGGAACCGTATTATTTATTGTGTTTGACGTAGGGTGGTGTCTCAAGTTACTACTGTACTTCCTTTGACGAGAATTGTATACACGTGTTTCAACTGATTTGAAATACACATTTTTAATTAATTACTTTTTGCTGATATTTGTTTAGATTAATTTTAGGGCTTTTTATGTAATTTTTCTATTAGCTGATAAACTGAACTGAAAAATAGAAAAAAAGAAAAAAAATGGAAAGTATCATAGAACTGTGTGTGTGTATTGTTTTTTTTTTTTTTTTTTTTGATGAAAAACAAAAAAAACAACGAAAAATCAATGAAAATATATATATTTAAATGAAATAAATAATATGAGTGGGCCCCCCCATAAATAATTTAAAAACTGAAAAGAAAAAAGAGCAGGGTTACTAAATAATTAAAAAAAAAATGTGTGTGTGTTGTTTTCCCACTGCTCAACAAACATGAATCCTCTTTTTCCTTCGTTATGTTGTCGTCATGATAGATAAATATATTTGACGGTACCGCCTTGTCCCGAAGCACCTTTACTAGATATTCCATCGACGATGACATCGATTTCAACGGTTCCTGTTCCAGAAGGTACGATACAGAAGAAACCATTTGAATCGACAATGTCAATATTAGTTGCATCGCTACCACCAAACTTAACAGTTAAAAGATTTTGAAAACCTTCGCCTGAAATAAACACTCGAAATCCACTCTGTCCATGATTAGGTGATATAGCAATTACAAAAGGTGCATTACCACTGTATGAATAAACAGGTTGAAGTACTGAAATAAATCCTTTTTGTACTTTAGGCATTATTAATTCACCATGTAATCCATTTTCAACAACAATTCCAGAAAATTGTGACATAGGTAATAGATTTGTTAATTTATCACCATCATTTTCAATATCAACACGCCATGTTTTACCGTCACCTGATGCTGCATATTTAGATAAAATAAGTTGTCCTTGGAGTGCACCTGAAAATGCATTTGATGTATATTCTATAATTCCAGTAGTTGCACTTTGCATTCTTAATTTTGGTAATGTTACACCATCACCATTATATATACATTGACCACGATTTCTATTAGCATGTCCATAAAAGTTTCCGGGTAATATCATATTAACTTCATCTTTACCATGTGCATTAAATGCTTCTTGTGTATTACATGAAGTGGATGCATCACCATATAATTGATTAGGTCCATTATCAGTAGCCCAAATTTGTCCATTTGTATGTTGCATTAAAGAAAAACAATTACGAAATCCAGATGCATATATTTTAACATCAAATCCACCAGTTTGTTTACAAGTTGCAGGTGATGATTTATTATCATATGTGATTAAACCATCGAATGAATCACCTAATGATAATTTAGCTATCAATATAGCAGCTGATAATGGTGTTTCAACCATACCACCTAAAGCTTCAGATACTACACCGGCATTTGTTGAACCACCTACAGATAATAATAAATCCCCATTTGACAAAAACAATAATCCATTTACTCCATGATCATGAGCTGACACCGGTAATCCATTTATAATTCTTCTCTCATAACATAAGCATTCATTACAATCTTTTATTGAGTTATCAACAAATGTTTCAATAGCTCCATTATCCCAATCCGTATCAATATTATCTATCCTTTTTAAATACAAGGTGTTTGTTGTTACATATAATCGAATAGCTTGTGATCTATAATTAAATGCCATTCCAAGTATTATACGACCAGTTCCAACTTTTCGTGAATCACATTTATTTTTTACTTTTAAATCTTTCCCAATCTCCATACGAGATACATATCCACTATATGCACCTAGATAATATTTTGAATCAGGTCCTATTTTTATTGCTGTTATTTGTTTCAGAACAAATAAACTATCACCTTCTTCATCATTTTTCAATACTGTTTGTGACCAAGAAATCCCTTTTTTAGCATTCGTAGAATATGAAATTCTCAATGAATTTGAGGATCCTGCATTATTTGAAATTATTACTGATGCTTCGATATCTTGTCCGCTATTACCATTTGATGGTATTCCAGTCGCTTCTTCCATAGAAGGTACACTAGGGACTTGAATTAAAGTCGACGATATTAAACTTCTTTTTATATTTTCAACTGCACCGATCGCTATAGTAATATTATTAAAAAATCCAGTCCCTGTAATTTGAAGTTGTGATCCACCTTGTGGTTGCATTTGTCCTGAACTCACACTTGCAATCGTAGGTAAAACAAATGCTGTTTTATAACTTAATGCTATTGCAGGTGCTACTTTGTCATTAACTAATAAAGCTAATTGTGGATCTTCAACACCTCCTGAATAATATAATACTTGCATAGATACAGTCGCATCACTTACTGTTACAGTTGCTGATATACTTTTTAAACCATCATCATCTTCGCTGGAATCACCACCTACAACTTTTTTACCTTCGTTCACATATAATTCAACACCTACACCTCTGTATTTTACACTAAATACATATTGAGTTGTGTTAACACTTTGAAAATTTGTTACACATCTCATCGCCCATATATTTGCACTTCCATCATCACGCCGTTTCTGACCATATATAAAAGTGTCTTGGAAAAAATTAATGACATTTGTTGAATGTCCCTCATCAGGTCTTGGTTCATCATTAACGTTTTTAGGTAATGATTCAGTTCCATTATAATAATAACAATATGCACCTGCTGCTGTAACCGGGAGAATGGTAACATCAGTTTCAGCTTTTGCAGAATCACCTGTTTGATCTTCTACAGTTAATGTTAATGAACTTTTACCGACAGGAAATGCATAATTAAATGTTTCCGATGTACTTATAACAATATCTTCATCATCTCCCAGTAAAACCCATTCATATTTAACAACACGGCCTGATTCACCAGTGTCAGGATTACTATAATGTGAATGTGAACGTCTACCATCAATAAAAATATCAGTTAATCCATTCCCATTATAATCGGTACCTTTATAAGGACCACCTGCAACAGCATGTGCTTGATGATCCCATAAACTAACAACATTAGGTGTCTCAGCATCACTAACACCATCAGTATTTGTATAAGGAGTTAATGAAATATCAGAGCCATTTGAAGAACGCAAAACAATGGCAGATATCATAGGATTTTCGACAGAACCTTTTCTAAATGAAATTGACAGTGCACCATCGCTAACTTTAGATTGTTTAACTGTTACTTTATATTCAATGTCTGCACCAATTATTTTATAAACATCTAAATCATTAATAGCTAAATCATCTTCGATAAATACATCAAATCGACGACGAGAATTCCTTTGTGCTGGTTCATATATTTCTGCAAATACTAAATCAATATCAAATTCACCATCCCCTGTTGGAAAATCATATGAAAATCCTTTTTCAGATCCCCATCTATGTGTTAATCCTATAGTTAAATTTGGAGGTAATTTATCTCCTATGAAGGCATAAAGACTGTCATCTCCACTTAACAAGGCAATTGGGTCTGCACTGTAACCGTTGAGTGCATATCCACCGCAATTGAATTGTAATTGTGTTGCTGCTTGTACGTTGTCGAGAAGGAGGAAAAATAATAATAAAACGATGACGAGTGAACGCGCTATTGAATTGGAATGAAGTGACTGATGGCAACAGACACGACAATTTGTCAGTGTATGTGGCAGTGGTGATGATGATGATGATGATGAGGATGAGGATGAGGATGAGGATGATGATAATGATGATGATGATGATGATGATGATGATGATGATGATGATGATGATGATGACGATGACGATGACGATGACGATGATGACGATGACGATGACGATGATGATGGCATGATGATGGGATCGTAGTGGATCGATGTGATAGGTTATAGATGATGACGGTGGTCGGATGTGGAGGAGAGGTGAGGACACAGGGAATAATGGGAATATGACATGAGGGAATAGAAAAAAGACGCAAAAGGGACAGCAATAAAGAAATGAGGGAGCAGGGGTGATGAAGTGATGAAGTGATGAAGTGATGAAGTGATGAAGTGGATGAAGTGATGAAGTGGATGAAGTGATGAGGTTGGGAGAAAAAACGATAAGGATTGAAAGAAGTTTTACGTTAAAAAAATGGTTGGTAAAGCAGGTCGTCCGCCAAACAATGTAAAAATAGAAGAGCTTTTAGCGAATGTAAGTGTATTACCGATTCTTCATATATTAGTTTTGCACTTATATTTTGGAAGGTTTATAAAAGGGGAGAGACCATAGGTGGAACGGCAGCACAGTTTTTGTTAAACGTGCTCATACTCACGAGCTAAAGTGGTGTTTTACATAGGAGACGATTTCAAAATTTCAAAAAAATCATCATACATCGCTACACGTATCGGGCCGCCATGAAAAGTTTGAAACATGCAAATGTGAATCTTACCCACTAAATCCGATTAGTTGTGCTGGAGAAGTGGTTTACACCGCGCCAACTTATAGCCACACACATGACACGTCACAACAATCCAACAATTCACGCTACAGTAAACAAACTTAGATTCTGATGCAAGTTTTTAGCAACTTGAAAACTTCGCTCTCGATGTTGGTTGCGCATTAAGTCGGTAAACTCACCAGAAACCGCATCGATGATTTTATTCACTAAATTCCTCCACACCTGAGACAGATGGACACAGCCTCAATAACTGTTTCGAAAGGACCACAATTATACGTAACCATCAATGGCGCAACCTCTCCAAAAATCACCCTCAGATACAGATGAGGGCCGCGGTCCTCACTCTTTCTGGGTCCAACAAATTTGCAAAGCTTCCCCGCCCCTAATTACCGAACCTATCGATGTTGACACATCGCCACCCCATGTACCGATTTCTTCAAAGAGAGAGAAACCCATTGTACCGCTTTTTGTTTCACCGACACCGCTCCATTGCACGAATGCATCCAACATTTTATATTAAAACAGAAAACGACCAAGTACACATGCGTAGCATAGTAACAGGAGAGCTGCACAGCGATTGCAGTCGCATTCGAGCTTTAGATGGTTCCGTCCGGGTTTGTCTGCCTTTTATACCGCTCATCGCTCCGCTGTGTTTTCGCGGGTGCACTCGGTTTGTCTTTCTGATTTTTTATTGTACGCCGCTTTGGTGTCCTTTACCACGTGTCAGCCCTGCTCTGTGAAGTGCCTGCCCCATGTTTCTCACTCCCAGATTTTGCTGGACCAGCAAACTTCGATTCAGCGGCATCTCAATCATTGCGCGCTCACAAAAACTCTCACGATTGCACATCACCCAAACACCAACCCACTTTCCTGGGAACGACGATTTCAAATTCGGATACCACGACCATCCAACAAACAACTTCCCACCACCTTCGTAATGTCGACGTGGACTGCAACGCGTCTTGGTCTCCCGCTAAACTCTGTGATCTGGAAAAAGCACGGATTGCAAGAGAAGATCCCATTGTTCGTATTCAGTAGACAGCTTTTTGGTTCGTACATACGCCTGAACCAAAGGTTGATATTGGAGATCGCCATTCACGTAGAAATAATTGGCGAGATGACCTACTATTTAAAGGATGTCTAGCACGATGAAGGTTTTAATTGGCTATAAAAAGGATCAAAGAATTACATATAAGACATCATCGAAAAACCCAAGTACATCGATTCAACTGTCTGACCATTTCTCTGCATCCGCGGATTTGCAACTTCCTCTACATTTGCAACTTACTCAAGATGAGATGGAATCTTAGAACCTTCCGAAAATGTCTTTTCGAACGATGAAGATAGTGGCACCATAGAAATTATCCCCAAAAAGACAGCCTTCGTGGTATCACTGCACGAAAGTCTGCAAACGAAGGCGCTAAAATGGTAACATCGCTAAACAGACCATGGTGTTATGGAAGTGTTCAGATCCTTCGTCGCTCATCTTGTGTCTCTCCAAAAGCAACGGAATGAGAAATAATAGGGAGAACACTTCTTGATAGATCAACTTTTTAATCTTATCGATATTTCAGAAATACAAGCCAAATTGAAAGATAGTATGCCTAGAAAGACCCAAAACGCAATACAACGAATTGCGAATAGACTCAGTGAAAAGCCAAGTATCACCGAAGAGAAAAGAATGAAAATGAATGTAAATAGAAGGGAAGAAGAGAATCATATAGAAGAGAGATATTCGCTAGGAAGGAACTTTGGCGGGGAAGCAAGAAGAGATATAAGACCATGCAGAAAAGAAACGAATGGAAACAAGAAGAATTATAGACCAAGAAAACTTACGTCTTCTTAGATGAGGAGGCGAAAGGTCGTTTGGTTTTTAAAATAAACCATTGGGAATGTGAGAAACATCCCAGACACGAAGTAGATGAATACATATGAAAAATAAAGGAAAAAACCTACAGTAACCACCACTATGGGAGACCTAGACACCATACAAAATATTACAGAAGAGACGGATGACGAGGAACCAAATAATAACACAGAAGATGTCCAATGGGAGTGTGAAGATGATGGTTATAGTAATCTAGCCTTATGGATAGTAGAAAAAGGCACATACGTTGAAGCCCAGTTGACTGAATCATCGCTCCTACATGGATGCAAGAAATGGAGGGAGACAAACCGACACTCGAAAAATCAGATGATGAAATTTCTAGGAGTATATATGAAAAACCTCAGTTAGTGAAAAAATAATCATTCACCAGATGCCACACATTCTAGAAAATTACCAATGACACCTACAGAATTTGAACGTAAAAATACCATAAAAGGTACTAATGTTAGAACGAACGAGGAAGATGATAAAAACGATGAAATTCAACAAGTGGTCGAAGAACTAAGCATATCAACAAGGAAGAACTTACCGTTAAGGGGAGATGACAATGGTTTTGAAGAGATTAGGATTGATACAACTTGTAACCGTCTTTCAATAATGACAACTGACCAATACCTAAAATACTGCAACACCTTCAAGTTAATACACACATTCAAACCGTTGAGAGGGAAAAGGATAAAAGGGATAGGGGGTACCACGAAAGCAACAGGCAAAGAAAAAATCCAGATACCATTTAAAGATCTCTGCATCATCATCGACGTAAACTTCCTCACAATAGAGGAAACGGAACCATCATTACGATCACTAAAAGACATGATGGAAAACAAGTTCGATGTAAGTGTCTTAAAGATGGAATTTAAGCATAATGGCCGACGACAGAAATTGTAATTCAATAATTACTTCCTAATCCACATGTGGTTCAGAAGAACACCTTTATGTGTATTACACATTCACAGAATTACAAATAATTCACTTATTTTGGGCACCCCACCATAGAAGCAACAAGAAACCTCCTAATGAGAGCAGAAGGGAAATAGACGGACAAGGAAACTAAAAGAGCCATAAAACAAATTGCAGATACATGATGGATTTTTGCGAAAAGGGGAGCAGGACCCCGTCGGTTCAAACTAACCATTGGAATTGCAAACATTCGGTTTAACCACGAGGTTCAGGTCGACACCATGTGGATCAACAGAAAGCCAGTAATCAATATGGTGGATAAGGCAGCACGTTATACGGCGGCACGCTTTGTGAAAAACCAATCATCATTAGAAATTTGGAAAGAAATTAGAAAGTTGTGGACACCAACTTATTGCGGACCTCCTGATTTACTGGAAATAAATCAAGGGAGCAACTATACATCTACTGAGTTTAAAAATGTGGCAAGACATGATGGAGTCACAATACGTGAAGCACCTATTGAGACCCTAGACCCTATTGGTGTAGTTGAACGTTACCAAGACCCCATCAGACGTGCATACTTGATGATCCGAGAAACACTTGGAAGAGTCACATCAAAAAAGACTGCTTAGCAATGGCAACATTCGCCGTAAATAATGTCATAGGACCAAAAGGATTATGTCCTATGTTACTAGTTTATGGCACAATGAAAAGGCCAGCAAGAAGCATATCGGTGGAAACACGGAGGAAACGAGCGGATGTGATCTAAAATGTCACTATAGAAACATAGAAGGAACAAGAAAAATGGGGTATAGAATACGGCCTTACACAAAGTGGTGGAACAATAAGAATTGAACAGCCAGAAGAGCTGAGGCGTCTACCTGCAGGTTCACTTGTGTGGGTATTCCGAACCACAACAAAATATTGGGAAGGTCCATTCAGATTCGTTTCCATCAACGTGACGTTACATGCATGAAACATACAAACCTTTCGAACTGTAGATGATAATTGAACCAAATTGTAAGTATTTTTAGTTGGGATTGTTGTTAAGAATGATTCACCATTCTTTGATTGGTTGAGTCGAAAAGCAATCGCCCAAATGCCGGACTCACTGATACCAATAATTCCAAGGATTCTAAATACTATTTGACACCCTCACCGTGGTCATTTGGAATGGTAATTAGATCTTCATTGTTGCTTATATTTACAAAGCACTCATATAGAACATAAGCCGTCGTAAAGCTATCAATATATTGTTCTTTTGTTCTCCTTCGGCGGTTTTGGACATCAACCACAATTCAGAGATTCTAGAGAACCAATCCCTCACTAATACCTGATGCACAGCGGACAAGCGGTTGTTGTGATTCGTTTTTTTGGGTAAAGATGATTTCAACGGCTGGTGATTGAACTCAAATGTCACCTTGGAAACAAACAAGGCATGAAAATATAGCGGGATGGTATGGATTGTAAGATCCCGAGGAATATGTAGATTCGGGCGATCGAGGTGCTTTTCAACCTCTGTGCCTGTTAAAGAGAGGGTGAAAACATCGGAAATGAACCGATCGGCCAAAAAACGTATGTATCTCATGATACTTGTTTTGATCTGAACCATGAACGTAAGTGAAAGCTTCAACCCCATCTGTCCCAGTAGAAGCCCACCAGAAGGTCAGTGAAACGAGGTCACAATAAATCTTGACCAAATTGAAGATTTGCTGTGACACTGATGCTGAAATTATTCTCAACATAAAAGGAAGAACGGCAATTAGAGCGTAGACCGTTGACATTGACATTGAATTTAGTTTCTTTGAAGTCATGTTATACATTGTAGTCTGTGAATTAAGGCCCAATTGAGACAATGAAGCACAAAACGCAATGTCTAGATCTCGTGACTCGTCGTCATTTGATAATTTCACAAAGCAAAGCTCGACTAGAAATTTTCCCAGACCAGCAAGTAGGTGATCGGGTGCAAATTACATTATTGCGATAATGATCAAACTTACCTGATAGTACTGGATGACCAAAGCTCGTTTTTGGAATTTCATGATTTACCCTATCAAGTTCCAAAGAATGTCTCAGCAATGGGTACTTCCCTTCCACTTCAATATCATGAACTGATCCAGGTTTCATCCCGATGTAATTTGCGTCTTCCTTTGCAATAGTTGAATGTCGAAGTTCGAGGGTTCATCTCATCGTCCTCGAGAAAGATGCGTTGGAAGAATAGGTGTTCTTTGAATGACCGTAATCGCGCCCATCTTTAACTCTGAAACGTCTAAAAGAGCAATGTGTGCATGGCGATCCGGAACTATCAATACATCTACTAATTTTGACGATTCCGGATAATCTCCAACAAACCCAGTAATTTATATAATTACGCGCGCCGGTACACCCGTTGCATCATTACACTCGAATCCACGGACCGTGCCTTCCACGATATTCGGAATGAGGGCGTCCAAGACGTAATTTGAACTGACTCCACTTGGAGTCAGAGAAATAGTTCGTATGAATGCCAACCCTCTCCTTCGTTTTAATGATAAAACTAGGGATACCATGTAGACACCTCCATCCGATCCTCTTGGAAAAATCTGCGACCTAAGATTAAAGTCATCAGAGTACAGGAGAACTATGTATATATAGTAATTTTGCAAGAAACGGTGCAATGGTATTGTATGACATGTCTGTATTTCATTTTTATCAGAAACTCCAATTATTAGCGGAATTGATAAGACCTGGAGGAGGAGTACTGGGAGGGGACCGGACAAAGCTGACTCTTTTAAGTGTTGAATTTCAAAAAATACTGCAAATTGAGACACTTTGTCAGATTTCGTGCACCAGAAATGGTTGATGAGGACAAAAATCGTAGAAATTGTGGGATTAACATTGCTTCCACTCTCTAAAATAAATGTACAAATATCACATGGATATACTTCGAAATCCTTTTCAATATTCAGATGATTTATGCCTCCATCGGGTGATTCCTTGAAACTCGATGTGTCTGGTTGATAAATCTCTGACATCTAGCCATCTTCAATCGGTTACTGCATCGAACTACTAGTTCTTTTAGTCCCCTTTGATGGTAGAACAGCCATACCATTCATACTTTCACAATTATTAGCAGTATTACGATGACTTAAAACGTGATTTAATGTTCTGTAATACAATTCATTCGAACTGTTCCATTTAGTCAGGTAGTTTTGAGCACCAAGGATTAAAATATTGGTCTTATGGTGATCGGTCATCCGATATTTTGCAGTCATGTTCACTAACATAGACTGATCCTGGACACCATGAAAAAGAAACTGTCCCATGGACGGTTTGGTAGGAATCTTTATTTGCGTGTTGCCACCCAGACGTGGATAAAATAAGAGCATAACAATCATTAAGTTTTTTACATTGAAATGAGATCACATCCCGATTTTAACATGCCCCTCCGAATATCTGTTACTTACATTTAAGCTAATATCCCGAAGGGTTAATTTAGAAATGTCGAGAACGATTCTTGACATTTCAAAACTTCGTTCCATATTTGTGTGTGTGTGTTTTCTATACATGTCTTGAAGTAAAGAGATTGTTACAATATCATACTGCGTCCAATAGTTGATTAGTACTATACAACAATCTGTCTTATTGCAATTTTGTACCATGTTTTATGTTGGTTCACAATTTCCTGTCGTCGCATATCTACTTATATTAGTTATTCTTGTGTTTATATATCTGTTCTCAACTGGAAACGACCGAATAGTCGATGAAACGAAAAAGTTTCCGACGAAGAAAGGCCATATGGTTTTTCGTACTGAAGACTGTGAAGAAAATGATGATTAGAAATTAACTGTTTTCAGCTTAACTAGCATGTGATCGTAATGTGTTCCTGTAAAAGAGAAGTTACCGTAGAGTGTCAACACAGCCGAAAACCTTTCCTCTGTCATTATAGTTCTCAAACATTTTTGAAGTTGTTCGAAGATTAATTTCTGTGCTGGGTACACAATGTTTGCGGATATGTTGATGTTAAAATAGATGTCAACGTACCTTGACCAATAATTGAATCACTTATACAGTTTCAATAATCAAGTTGTTGTTCTGAATCATCACCGATAGATCTTGTGCTGCTTCTAAGCCATGTTGTCCATTATGTAGTTCGTCGTTTAAATCAATGTGATCTTGTTGTTGTTGTATATCATCTAGTGATGTTGAAACGAATTTTGACGAATTACCCTCTCGTTATATTAGGGGTGTAAGTTTCAGCATGTGGTGATGTTGGTGGCTGCTCCAACTTGTTGAAAGAACACAACAGTGACATCCATGTTTCCTTATCATTTATTCTGTCACGTCACCTGGTTCTCCGATGATGTTGAGATGGTTGAATTTTTCAAAGGGCTCGAAAATGTTCGTATTTCATAAATTTTACTGAAGTGGCGCCATCGCTTGGTCGCACGACAAACAAAGACCATCTATAAAAAGACAGAAGCGGAATGCCCGTCGAAGAAAGAAATGATGTCCAAATTCTTCAGCAATCACACCTCCCCAGATACTATCTAGTAGATCGTGATAATGTTTGTTTTCCTTTTAAATTTTAAATTCTCCTTTTTTCTCCGTTTTTATGGACATGAAAGAACTCTGCTGTGAGACGTATTCAATACACTTTTTACCTTTTCATAAATATGCAGTTATTCTTAATGTGTTCGTTATTGGCTGCATCAACGATGACCAATTAGGATAATGCGGATCAAATTAACGCATTAGAAAATACACATCATAAAAGCCGTATCATTTGAAAAGCCGTATCATTTGTATCATCCCTATCATAATGTTTTCCCACAAGGTGCTACAAACAATTTGCCACCTTGTGGAAAATTTTCCACAAGGGAAAATATATGTAGTGTAGAAAATTTGCTACAAATAATTGGGATTCAATTACACTCAATGGTTTGGTTCAATGGGGTTTCACTCAATGGCATGGTATGTTGAAATGGTTTTTCATTTGCGTTTTTCATTTGCTTCAATGTTATCAATGGTTTTTCATTTGCTTCAATGTTATCAATGGTTTTTCATTTGGGTTTTCATTTGCTTCAATGTTACTACATGGCGGTAAAGGAGGCGTTTCGTCAGGGTCCCACTCCCTCGTCGTCATTATTCTGATCATGTTCTGATATGTTCTGACCATGACATCATATACTGGTTTTGAAGTGAATCAGATTTCCATAATAATAATAATTATTATTTTTGGGAAATACACTTGTAATTTATTGGCAGTTTAGTGTATTCAGACAAGTAGATTGTCATTACACTGTACTGTAATACAATGAGTACCAGAGTAACTTGAGAGTAACTTGACCGCCGTCGTGTGATGCGACAAAAGTGTAACAAAATGTGTATATATAACGCACTAGAGAGAGGGTTGTATAGACTTTGTTTTAATAAAAGACACAACGAATTGAGTTAAATCTACATCCCAAATTTCTATATTTCAACTGATTAAAAGTCTGGGACTCTACTGAAGACGCTACTCTACATCACATTCTATAATGGAATAAAAAAGGACGATGTATCAGGCCGACAATCCTGCATCAAAGGATTACGCAGATACCAATTAGGTGAGGAATTCAGCATGTGCTCAAATTATATCAAGAAATGGTGGCGAAGAAGCTTCACTGCTACTTTCCTTATGATATTAAATCCAAGGATATTGTTACAAGGGCAGTAGACAAACTTGCCGCAATTACGGAGAAAGGAACCGAAAGCGAAAATGATGAAGCTACCGAGAAGGAAATTGAGGATCAGATGTTGGCAAAAAGTTATTTAATTCGCTGTCTTCCTCCAGAGACTGTGTAATCTCTGGAAGCAATTGAGAAATCCGAAGAAAACGGAGCACTATGGATAGCATTGATCGAGGAATGCCAGTCACAGTACAAGCACACACTCCGAAATGTACATCAAGAACAAATCGACATTAAAATGAAATCAACCAAAATCCTGGTGTCATATCAGGGACGGGCCCAGCAACTTACGAAGAGGGTGGCGGGGACTGCGTAGAATCTCCCTGATACAGCACAGGTGGGGAATTTTAACAAATGGATTCTTGGATGTCTCCAAAACGAATGTTAGAATGATGAACCTATCATTCGAGGAATTTACATACAATAAACTGGTGGCAAAGCCGCAGGAATTTGCCCAAGAAGATGTAGGACATGCTACCATACCGCTCGAGAGACAACTTCAGACAAGAATCACATCAGCCACGATTTCGCCGGTAGAAAGAAAACATGGTCCCGAAGAGGGCAATTTAAGAAGGAAATTAAAAGGAAATTGCTACTGGTGTCAGAATCCAGGACATACGAAGCATGAATGCATGAGAAAAAAGGCAGGGAAGACGCAAGTGATCCCAAAGGCTAATGAAAACACCGTAAAAGAAAGTGATACAGGCTTTGCATTTTTAGCGAAGGACATCATTTTTAATAAAGACAATTCAAAAGAAGGAGATGAGCTCTGGATCATCGATTCAGGAGCATCTCACCACTACACTGACAATGAACACCACATTCATTATGGTCACAAGCTATCTTCTGGAATAGTAACGACGGCAGGTTCTGAGAAGCTCTATATCATGGCACAAGGTCAACATTAAGCATACGGCAAGGTGAAACTTGTTCCTAAAGTAGTTATGAACCTTCTATCAGTAGGTCAATTGATGAATGACCCTGAAGTTAGCTGAAAATCTATAAAGGCAGAAACTTACGGTATAACGCAATGAAACAGTGATTAGAAGAGCCAAAGAAGGAAAAGACAATCTGTATAGAGCTAGAGACAAGGGTCAAGAAAAAGTTCTAATTGTAAGAAAAGCGAAGATTTTGAAGAAAGAACCTCCCAGAGAAAGTTCTGAAGAATCTACATCGGAAAGCGAAGGCAATGAATATGAAGACGTAACATGAAATGAAATGAAATATTAGCAGCATAGGCTGGAACACCTGTCAGCAAGTGGGCTGAGACATCTCAGAGATGTCTTGGCCCAGTCAGGCGACTAGCCCGACTGTGATTGCTGCCAATTGCAAAGAAGGACTTGCAGAAACCACTCAACTGTGTGAGATATGCACAGGGAAAATTTCATGCAAGTGCTTACAAGAAGCGCCACAAGAAATGCAAAGCGAGAACACAGCGAGCAGAAGAACTCGTGTATTCTGACACTTGAGGACCTTTTTCAGTTCCAGCGTCAACGAGGAATTGTACTTCCAGACCTATATTGACGACTACACGCGAATGACTGCAACAGTCATAATGAGAGCTAAATCTCAGACGATGGAAAACATTGAGGAATATGTCTCATTCATGCGCAATCGTGGTTACGAGGTACACACGCTCCGTATCGACAAGGGTACGGAGTATAGTTCGAGAGAGATAGAAGATTACCTTAAAGAAAATGGAATCACAAATGTTCTGACAGGACGGGTTGCTCATGCACAGATGCACGTGGCGGAGTACATGAATCGGACTATAACAGAGATGTAAAGAACGATGATTATCGCTGCAGGATTGACAAAATTCTGGTTGGGTCACGCAGTTCTATGCGCTACGACTATAAGAAACAGTTGAAAAAAATCGACCTTTGAGAATAAGCAGACTCGTACGAACGCTTCTTTCATAGGATGACGACCCAAAAATGTTTAAGCCACTCGGCTGCATGACATTGATTTATATACTACTGCAGAATCGCACTAAGCTGGATGTGAAGGCAGAGCGTGGTATATTGGTGGGCATCTCAGAGGATGCGATGTGCTACAAGGTTTATTGTCATATGACTTGAAACATAGTGAATGCATGAGATGTATCCTTCATCGAAGAGGGATATGAGCAACTATTCGTTGATGATTCGACCATCGTAAATATGAACAGGAATATTGATTATTCAACAACCAATTTTCCAACTTCAAATACATTTGAAACCAGAGGCCGTCCACGAAAACCGAAGCAAATGAAGTCAAAACCGAAAGCATTGAAACAAGGTACCACGACACGTATGTTTCAGTCAGATGGTGTCTTCAGGAATGATAGGGTTACTGACAATATGGATCATGAAGTTAAAATGATGTTATCAATGACACCGATAACATCGCGAATGAGGAGGCAGGTAACTTAGGAAATGATGTTGAAATTCTTAATGAGGAGGAAGTCACCAACGACAAGATTGATGATAATCTAGGAAGTGTAATCGACGATAAGAATGATAAGACAAATAAGGCAATTGTTATTGTTAACCTTTCCAATACAATTGGTTAACATTGGGAATAATGTAGATCACGGACCTACCAGTAGTTAAGTTGTGATCCAAGAAACCCCAATAGTGAAAAAGAGACTTGGAAGGCTCAATGGATCAAAGAATAAGGTGAAAGAAGTAAATACAGTTCTCAGGAAATCGTCCCACACGCTACATGTAGCATCCAGAAATGTAACCATGGCTGTGCCAAACAATCCTTTTAATTCTTCTATAAGGAATGGAAGGATGTTAGCATCTAGTGTGGATGGGGATTTGATGATGAAGGAAGCAGCACTAATTTCAAACCAAGTAGTCAGGTAGAAACTCCTGAGACATCTGCTGACGCAATGTCAACTATATATTACAATGAATGGAAGATGGAGTGTGACGGTGAGATTCAGTCAGTGAAGAGTGTGGAGGTGTTCCAGCTGGTGCACACGTCCACCAATAGAAAGTACATTGACACAAAGGTATTTAAAGTCCAGGAAGACGAAGTTGGTAATGTTTCCAAGTTTAAGGATAGATGGGTAGTTAAGGGGTACATAAAAACCTTTGGCATAAATTATGATCTTACTCACGCACCCGTATCACGAATTTCAACTTTAAGAATGATTTTGTCGTTCTCTGTAAAGTTGAATATCAAAATCCACCACTGGTGAAATGCTGTATTTAATGATACGACTTATGTAAAACTACCGCCACGTTATGAGAATCTGGAACCAAGAGGTAAATTGCTTTTATTAATCAAAGCGTTTTATGGACTTAAACAGGCATCCCGCATGTGCATATGGAACCAGACTCTAGATCAATTCCTGAAGGATAAATGTGGTATAGTCCCAAGTGATATCGCTTGGGACTATACCGAATATATAAGCATCAATCGGCATATGCCGATCGATGCTTATATACTCGGCAGAAATGGAGAATTAGAGCTTGTGATGATGATATATGTCGATAATATATTATTAATGTCCATTTTAGATGATACGCTTTCTAAAGCGAAAATTTCCTTGAGTTGTATGTTCAAGATAGAAGACCTGGGGATAGTAAAATAGTTCTTGGGGATAAAGATCACACATCATCCAGCAGGAGTTTTTATGACACAAACGTCATATGTTGAGAAGGTTTTGGAGAGATTTCGGATGAGTTATTCCAAAATATAACCAGTCTCGCTTTCAAATGGAGAAGACTTCAAGAGGTTAGCATTCCCGCCACCTGGAGATGAACAAGGAAGCTATCCATACAGTGAGCTAGTAGGATGCTTGTTATATTTGAGTGTATGTACACGTCCAGATATTGCGTACGAAGTCGCAGAGTTGGCAAGTTTTGTTTCAAAACCGCACGAATACCACTGGAAGGCCCTAAAAGGAATGCTAAGGTATTTGAAAGGAACGAAGGAATATGGATTATTCTACAAAAGGAATGGTAAATCTCATAAGTTACATGTGCTGACGCATCATTGTCGGATGACCTCATTACAGGAAAATATACATCAGGTTTTCTGACTTACACGGGTGAAAATCTTGGTGATTGGAGTTCGAAGAAAAAATATCGTACGTCTCTCCAATTATCTTGAATCGGACCTGATATGTTGAGATCAATGTCGGTATTGAGGTTGATGTCACGTTGTTGTGGAAGTAAGAGGATATTACAAAAGTATGAGTCAGGATGTTTCATTCAACGGCACACTTGACTTGGTCTCATTGTTAAAAAGCAAAGCCCGAATCAGTTTACTTGTTTTTTTGTCTGCTAAATGCTGCAATTTTACATGTTGTAACATTATACGCATGGTCTCCAGATCTATGTCCGATGCTAGGGTCGACGGTGTTGAATGAGTATTAATCGGGGAGTGGCCATGTGACGATGAAGACGAGGATGGATCCACATTATCGGAAGCGGTGCAGTAACTAGCTAGGAGCGGGTACTAAGGGCTACGGACACAAG